>JANZXP010133583.1:0-15499 GCA_027576715.1 Erythroxylum flavicans
AAGTGGACCAATACTTAGGAGACGTATGGACTGATTAATTGGTGACATATGGCAGCATCTAGAGTGGATTAGTGGCAACATCTTGAGTTGGCAAATGTAAGACATGCCTTAGGACAAGTTTTGTGCTTGAATGATAGGCAGAGTATGAATGATATGTTAAGTACTGTATGGTTGATTTGAGATTCTGAAATGCATGTGTAAAATGTTTTTGTTTGTTTATACTGTCTTGAGTGGTATCCACATATCCTCCAGGGAGTATTATGTGGGTGTTACATGATAAACATATGTTTATAGGATATCCTAAGGAAACAATTAGATATCAGTTCTATAATGCTTTAGAGCAAAAGGTGTTTGTCTCAAAGCATGATATCTTTTTAGAGAAAGAGTCTCTTCTAAGAGAAGACAGTGGGAGCAAAGTTAAACTTGATGAAGTTCGTGACACTCAAACATACGCAGATCAATTGCCTAAACCTGAAATTGTTGTTCAAGGAGATGAGACAACTGTTGAACCTTCTGACACACAAAATATTTGTAGGTCAAGTAGGATATGCAATGTTCCAGAGAGATATGGATTTCTTATAAGTGAACAAAATGATGTATTGCTCATAGAAGACGATGAGCCTACAACCTATGAAGAGGCTTTGAAGATCTCAGAATCTGAAAAATGGCTTTAAGCCATGAAGTCCGAAATGGATTCCTGGATAAAAACCAAGTATAGACTTTGGTTGGCCCACTTGAAGGCCTAAAGTAGTCGCTAAAGGTTATCGTCAAAAACAAGGAGTTGATTATAACCAGACATTTAGCCCCATAGCCATGCTTAAATCCACTAGAATACTCCTAGCCATTGTTGCTCATTATAACTATGAAATATGAAAAATGTATATGAAGACAGCTTTCCTAAATGGAAACCTAGTTGAGGATGTATATATGATACAACTTGAGGGCTTCGTATCCAAAGATGGCAAAAGGGTATGCAAGCTTTATAAACCTATTTATGGATTGAAGCAAGCATCTAGGAGTTGGAATATTTGATTTGATGAGACAATCAAAGAGTTTAGTTTCTTACAAAATCCTGATGAACCTTATGTGTATAAGAAGGTTAGAGGAAGTGCTATCATATTCCTTGTGTTATATGTGGATGACATATTACTAATAGGAAATGATGTCTCAAATTTGCAATAAGTCAAAATTTGGTTGTCCCAGAATTTTTCCATGAAAGACTTTAGAGAAGCAACTTATATATTAGGAATAAAGATCTATAGAGATAGATCAAGGAAGTTGCTATGTCTTTCACAGTCGACATACATGGATAAAGTGCTAAAGAGGTTTAATATCAAGCAATGGATCTCACAAACTATAAGTATGAGATGTTTAAAGTTAACATGTGCATGCCTACTAAGAGCAGTAAGTACAACGGATGACCCGCTATGAGAGTATCATATGGATGAACTATTAAATGTCAATAATTATTCTCATCATATCAATGGTGCATATATCCTTAGATTTGAGGTACTCAAAGATATCTTGGATACTAATCTTGTGTTTTGACATCATTCCTTGTTACTTCAAGATGAGGTAGCTCTTAGGGTGATGATTGTGTACAGCTATTGGAATTCGAAGGTAATTGGGTAGCCAATAAAGGATTCACCACTTCTGATAGAAGGAGATGATACCTACGGCCTCTTGTCATGGTCATTACTCAAGAGTCTCTGGCCAAAGCAGTTATGTGTCATGAAGAGAGTCTTCAATGACATATAGAGTAATAAGATCTTAGGATAAGAACTAAAATCACTTGGACTAGATGTGATGTAAACAATCTAGTGGAACTTGACACGTAGCCCATAGTCGGAACCAAATAGGGTATAGTATGGTGAAAGGATGAATTGCATGGTAATTGTCTATGGAAAGGTTTGTAAGTCAGAGAATTAACTATCGAAGAGTTCGTATGTTAATCCACTTATATTTTGGTAAATTGGCATCATGAAACCTTTCATGATTTACTTAAATTAAGAGTTAATTCAAGTAGCATGAAACCATCCATAATTGGCTCAAATTTAGAATTAATTTAAGTGTCTAAAATAATCGAGAACCTAAAGATCACACGCATAAAAGATCGAATGAAAAACAAAGTGTGTATAGCTGCTTTTAAGTAAGCCACGATTGTGACCAAAGGTGAGGCTAGTTTTGAAGTAGGTCATGATCGTAGCTCATAAGCCACGATCATGATCGAAGTCTCGACTGTTGATACATAAGTGAGTTCTTCACTTATGTACAGGTGCTTTTGACAAGTTCTTACACACTCAAGTGACAGAGAAAAGGCTCTAAAAGATTTCTAAAGATATAGAAGAGTTCTTGAGTTGTTTTCATGCATTGCATAAATCTAATTGTATGCAAGATAATTTTAATCTATCTCCTATTTGAACATCTACTTGAATTCATCAAGTTTGGTGTTCTAACACTCTTACACACTTCTTCTTCTTCATCTTTGCGTGTTCTTGGGTGATTAAGGAAGGGTTTAGTGTTTGCAACAAACCAAACAAAGAGAAGAATCAAGAAAGGAGGAGAAATCAAAAGGTAAAAGGTTTTAAATTCCATGTTCTTTTATATGTCTATACATGCATGTGTGATTCTGACTTTTCTGGGTTGTCATGGTGTTAGAATCTAGATTCTGAAACTTCTGCTGCATTCTCATGCATATGATGCATATGTTCATGTCAAACTCAACAACTTGGGCAATTATAGAAAAATATATAAATGCATAACTAACGATTAAAGAACTTCAAATGGAAGTAGTAATTAAATTGCACAATTTTGTTGATCGTTATGTAATTAAATATGAATGAATATAATAGACACATGCTTATATTTCATAAAGAAATTTTAATGCTTTTTTAGGCTTATAATGAAGATATTTATATTTGAAAAAGATTATATGCTATGCATGTTATGGTTGAATGAATTTAATTGGATGAGAAATGGAATTGCTTGAACACCACTAAGCCTATAGCTTAGCGCGTGGTTTTTTTTCCACGCACAGGTTTTGAAAAAAATTAAAAGATAACTATGGTGGATCTACTATAATGACTAGAGTTACATAGAGGATTGTAAAAGACTTTAAGGTGAATGTACTGTAGAATTATATTTTGTTTTGGTTATGACATGTGCAAATAAAGAAATGAAGGACCTTACATAATTATATAGTTGTATATGAAAGTTATGTATGAAATTTAGTTTAGATAAGTTGAAATGTATTAAAGGATGGGCAAATTATTTTGCCAAAGAGTTTGACATAAAGATGGATAGCTGAGTAAAATAAATGAGAAGGGTATTGAACTTTCTTATAAATAAATGAGAAGGGTATTGAACTTTCTTATAGGTGGTTTTAAAAGAATATAGAGGATGTGGTAACATTCGGTATTCTGATTCCATTATCGGGTATTTGGTTTTACATTTAGTGGTATCAGAGCTTAGTTTAGACGATTTTGAGTCTATCATTAAGTACATAAAGGAAAGGTGATTTGTGTGCATGTTAAATGAAGGATCATAAATATGATGTGACTCTAATGTAGATCTACCCTTTATGTCTATAATAAACTAAAGAATGGAACTAGGAGCTAGGGGAGCCACCGAGGAAGAGGAGGAAAGTCATGCCCCTACTAGAAATGCAGATAGAGACATAGTGAGGCCGTTAACATAGCCTGTACCATCACCTACTGTTTAACTAACTCCTAACCAGGTAGAGTTTTTCCAAACTATAATGGAGTATATGAAATAATAAATGGTTGTTGTACCTTCTGTATAACCACAACCACCTTTTTCGTTATAGAAGGTTATATTGGAGAAAGCCAAGAGGTTGGGAGCAGGGGATTTTCTAGGGGAGTCATCAGTCTCTGCTCTAGATGCCGACTTTTGGCTAATTAAGATAAAAAGAAAATTTGATCTTCTCCATTGCACACCAGCAGAAGTGGTGGGAGTCCATAAAAAGGCTTATTCCACCATAGGATCTTACTTAGGATTACTGTTTGTCCCAATTTGTAGATAAATATGTAGGAGAGACTTATGAGATAACAGATGCATTCATTCATTTGAAATAGGGGTATCGAACAATATCAGAATATGAAAAAGAGTTTGATAGACTGAGTATGTATCTTGAGAGATTAATTCCTACAGAGGCAGATAAGTGTAAAAGACTTAAAGCAGGTCTCTACCATAATATTAAGAAACTCTTTGTTGAACTACAGATTAGGTATGAATTTCAGAAGAGATGATGAAAGAAACTTTGAGGATTGAAAAATTTAATATGGATGACCAGAAATGGAGAAATAGGGACAACAAAAGAAGAGTCATGGACAATCTAGTTCATCCTTCTCAGCCAGTAAGAAGCAAAAGGGTTCAGGGTCTCAAGCTTCAGCACAAACACAGACATCCTACTACCAATTAGGACAAAGTAAGAGATCAATGGTTAGGGCATGATAGCTGGCCCCATCTATAGCTAGTACAGCAAGTGGGTCATGACGTGGAGTAGTTACCCCATGTGATCACTATGGGAAGAAACATGGCAGACGGTGTTAGAAGATGATGAGAGCATGCCTACGATGTGGATCTATGGAGCATTTTCAGCAAGTGCACCTTAATAGACAGTATCAAAAAGCTAGTCAAATAGAGAGACTAGTTCCTATAGCTCCGAGGAGGAGAGGTAGAGGCACGGAAGCTACTTCTGGTGTTTATGGTCAAAGGTTTGTATTAGAAACAATTGATGGACCTAATACCTGTACTCCATTGTAGTAACTGATACTCTTAGTAGGAAACCATTATCAAATTTAAGAGCAATGAATGCTATATTAGCCAGTGATGGAGCCATTGTAGCTAAGTTACCAAACTTGTTACAGTAAGTTAAGGAAGCAAGATGAAAAGCTAGTTATCATTCTTAAACAAATTCAAGAGGGGAAGGATGGTGAATATGCAATCAAACAGGATGGCTACTTGTACTACAAAGATAGAATATATGTTCCTAATGATGATGAGCTAAAAAAAGAACATCATGAAGGAAGCCTATAGTAGTTTATATGTTGTTCACCTAGGAAGTACTAAAATGTACCAAGATTTGAAGACACATTGTCGATGGCCAAGTATAAAGAGAGACATTGCAGATTATATTGCCATCTTACATGCCAATCAGCAAAAGCAAAACATCAAGTTCCATCAGGTTTTCTTCAACTAATAGCAACACCCAAATGGAAATAAGATAGAATCACGATGGATTTTGTGGCTGGTTTGTCTCAAGCTAAGAAAAAGCATAATGTCATATGGTTGGTTGTAGATAGATTGACCAAGTAAACTCACTTCTTGCCTATCAAAACTGACTACCAACTCCTGAAGTATGCAGAATTGTACATCAATGAGATAGAGTGGTTGCATGTAATACCATCTTCCATCATATCATACCAAGATCCAAGACTCACTATAAGATTTTGGAAGAAATTACATGAGGCTTTGGGTATTAAGATGAATTTTGGTACAACTTTTCAGCCTCAAACAGATGGACAATCAGAAAGAGTGATTTATGTGTTAAAAGATATACTTCGGAGTTATGTTATCGATTTTAAAGGAAACTAGGATGAACACCTCCCATTGATTGAATTTGCATACAATAATAACTATCAAGCAAGCATACAGATGGCATCGTTTGAGGCTTTTTATGGTAGAAAGTGCAGAACACATTTATGTCAACAAAAATCAGTGAAAGCAAGAAAATGGATCCAAAATTGATAAGGGAAACTGAGGATAAGGTGAAAATTATAAAGGAAAGGTTAAAACTTGCATCTGATCGCAAAAAATCATATGCAGATTTGAAGAAAAATGACATTGAATATGCTATTGGTTACAAACTTTTCTTGAAAGTTTCACCATGGAAGAAAGTGTTTCAATTTGTTAAGAAGGGTAAGTTAAGCCCTAGATTCATTGGTCCATATGAGATCATTAAGCATATGGTACCAGTAGCCTACAACTTAAAATTGCCACAAGATATGGAAAAGATTTATGATTTCTTCCATGTATCTATATTAAGGAGATATCGATCTGATCCATCACATATTATAAAACTGGAAGATATTAAAATACAATTAGATCTAACTTATAAAGAGAAGCCATTGAAAATTCTGGCAAGAGATACAAAATAGCTAAGGAACAAGACAGTTCCACTGGTAAAAGTTCCATAAAGGAACCACGAGGTTGAGGAAGCTATATGGAAACTGAAAGAAACCATGAGAAAGTCTTATCGATGGCTATTTGATATAGGTAAATTTTTAGGATGAAATTTTATTTTATAAGGAAAGAATTGTAACACCCCATAAATCTTGGTCTTATTAATAGTGACACCCAAGACCTAAAATGCACTTTATTTTATGTAGCATTGGATATTATAATTCAAGGATAGCCTAAGGATCAAATTTAAGATCAAAACGAATTCATTCTGAAGGTTTGACCAGTGGTTAACGTTTGATCTAAGAAAAGGGTGAAAGTCAAACTCGAAATAAATGATATTAATTAAGGTATTTATATGAGGTTGATTTTTTATAGGTATTTTCATTGAGAAGAAGAAAAGAATGGATTAAAAGTTAAAATTAATTTAGGATCTTAAAAGAATTGTAAACATTTATTAAGGGACAATATGACTTTTTTCTTTACCACGTATCCTCTTTTCTTCCCCCAAAAATTGCTGAGAACGAGTCTCCTCCTTCCTTCTCCACTTTCTTTCATTTTCTTCCATATTCAAGTCAAAATTCTCTATTTTTAACCCCTAAATCAATTATTAAACACTAAATCATCAACCTAGGGTCCCTAAGCTCACCTTATTAACAAGAATTTTGGGAAAAAGATGAAGAAAAAGTATATGGGTCTTCTTGATGAATAGTACCTGAAATTAATAAGGTAAGTTAATGGAGTTTTGGTTGTTTTTAGTACATGATTTTAGTATAGTTGCGTGCATTATTGAATGAAAATGTATGAAATTGAATTGTTATGCAATATCATGAAGATAAAGAAGAGGAATTGAAGGAGAGAGAAAAAGGAAAAGAGAAGGAATAAGGAATTGATGGTAAATTTGAAGTTTATTGAAGCTTAATTTGAAGAATTAAACATCAATTTGGTATGTATTCAAGCAATTTTATTTTTCACTAAAAATTGTGTATTATGTAATTTAGAGTTCTTGAGATAAAATTGGGGATTTATGAAATTGTTGTTAAAAATATTTAATCAGATGCTAAATGAAGTATTATAGGTGATTAATTTAGATTTTTGACTTATAATTTGTATTTCCCTCAATTAACAGACATTATATTTGATTTTGGAGATTTGATATAATGTTATTTTGACTAATTAGTGAGATGAATATGTCTTGAATGTTCTATGAACTAAATCAAATCCAATAATAAAAAAACTGATATTAAGGAGTGACATTTATTTTGGCCAAATATGGAATAACTTGAATTGACTATTATGAGATTGTAATATTCAACAGAATTTAATTAGAATTGCCCTTAGTAAAATATATAGGAATTTAAGGAATGTGACAAAGTTGGCATGCCAATTAAGGAGTTAGTAGTACCAGGTCACGATATGTGTTACCAGATTGTATGGCTCTGAGGGCTCGCTTATGGTGTAAGATATTTGATTTGTATTATGGACTGCATGGTTTCGAGAGCTCGGTCTCATAAGATATAGCTATACAAATGGACCGTATGGTTATGAAAACTCGATCCTATGTTTTTAAAAATCTCGCTTATCCGACTCGACGATGCAGTTCCATTGGATTTTACTTTGGGAAATTACAGAAAAAATATATAAATGCATAACTAATGATTAAAGAACTTCAAACGGAAATATTAATTAATTTGCACAATTTAATGATCATTATGTGATTAGATATGAATGAATATAATAGATACTTGCTTGTATTTCATAAATAAATTTTAATGCCTATTTAGGCTTATAATGAAGATATTTATATTTGAAAACATTATATGTTATGCATGTTATGGTTGAATGAGTTAAATTGGATGAGAAATGGAATTGCTTGAACACGGTTAAGCATATAGCTTAGCACATGGTTTTTTTTGCACACATGTTTTGAAGAAAAATAGAAGATAGTTGTGGTAGATCTACTATAAAGACTCAAGTCACATAGAGGATTGTGAAAGACTTTAAGGTGGATGTATTATATAATTATATTTTGTTTTGGTTATGACATGTGCATATAAAGAAATGAAGGACCTTATATAATTATATATGAAAATTATGTATAAATTTTGGTTTAAATGAGTTAAAATGTATTAGAGGATGGGCAAGTTGTTTTGTCTAGGAGTTTGACATGAAGATAGATAGTTGAGTAAAATTAATGAGAAGTGTGTTGAAATTTCTTGCAGGTGGTTTAAAATGAATATAGAGAAAACTCTGTCAAAATTTTTATAAAATGAATAATATTTGCTAGAATAATGAGGTTTTAAATAGAAAATTTTGTAATTCAAAATTTTAGGTATTTAAGGATGTGGTAACACTCTGTATTCCAATTCCATTATCAAGTATGGGATGTTACAAAGTCTTTTTTCTTCAGAAGCATTATTTCTTCTTGTCTCTTAAAGTCTCATTTTTTATATGAGAAGAAATCCAATAGGGTCCTCTAATAGTAATGTTATCAAATCTTTGTCTTCTTGTATAATCTTTACTTTGGCTTCCAATATCATCATAAATAACCTAAGCATCTTTCTTATAATTTTAACATTAGTATAGATCTTTCCAAGACCTTTGAGAGCGTTAGTAATATCAATAACCTTGTGTACATACTAGAGATACTTTCATCATACTTCATTTAAAATAATTCATATTGGTGGGTTAATATGATCACTTTTCTCTAATTAACTTGATTTATGCCCTCAAACATGATTTATTATGTATCCCAAATTTTATAATTCATTTTACAAATAGAGACTCTTCTAAATTATTTCTTCATAATGCACAAAATAAGATGTATATGACCCTAATATTCAAGAAAGTTAATCTCTTATCTTAAGGTTCTCATTTTTCATTTAGTTTGGGGAACTTTTTTTTTATTTTATGATTTCAATGGGTATAAAGGTGTCATTTGAAACTATTTCCTATAGGTTTACTTTTTTAACTATTAAGAAAAGTTTCAACTTAATTTTTTAATAAAGGTAATCATTGACATTAAATAAGGTGGTTCATCTAATATTTTGTTCCTCTTGGTTAGAATGATGATGATGATTCTCCTAAATATACCATTAAGATCTTTGCTATAGAATTTTGTTTGAAATGCTATCCTAATAAATCCACTCCTCTACCACTTGTTAGTCTATAATGACATCCAAAAAGTGGCTGATTGGGAGTTGATGAATTTTAAACAAAACATTACTAACTTAATATGTTAAAGAATATAATTTATAAAAAGATAAAAAATTATATAAAATAATAAATTTTAATAACATACTTATGTAATAATGTAAAAAGGTTAAGTTAAGAGAAATACAAACTAATTTTTAATGCTTCAATAAATAACATTTGCCTATATCAACTCTACGAGTCTTTTTGAAATTCTATTATAACTCTTCTTTTAAAGAGAAGAATAACATTTGTACAATCTTTTCTTGGCTAAGAGGAACCCTTTTACAATCTTTCTTCATAATGAAGATGAAACTCGATGCCACTTGAACGCCATAAGTGCAATGTATAAACTCCCCAAAAAAAGTTTATAACTTAAAATATCTCACGTTATTACTTTGATAATATTAAAAAGGCTTACTTACTCAAACATGCAACAATGATTGCCTAAATGCTTAATAAACACTTATAAATGTGTGTATATGATACCTAAATGCTTTTCCATATAAGAAAATTTGAGAAAAAATATATTTATAGGATTTTGAGACCTTTATTGACTGTTGGAGCTAAAAACTAGTTGATATAATAGCTAGTTCCAAAACACTAATTAATCACTAAGTCATATTAATCAACCAATATGTATTAAATACACAATATTCACTATTCAAAGTATATTGATAAACTATTATAGCATATTCATCAATCAGTGTGGCATATTGGTGGATATATCAACCAATATTAGTACAAACTTTCAATTTATCATTTTTTATAACTTTAACCTATATTGATCGACTACTAACCTATACTGGTTGACCAATCCTCTAAACACATGATTTTAATATTTCATATGATCAAACTTAATTTACCTAATGCAATTATGAATAAAAACTTTTAAAAATATTATCAAATAATGGTTTAAGGTGCAAGAGGTTTTTCTTTAAAACTAAAAATTTTAATCTTTCTTGATGATAGAAAAGACTCATGTAATTAAGTAAGATAGAATATTTATGTATTATGAGCTATTAAAATTATCAAAATAACCAAATATGATTACACCTAACATAAGATGTACAATGATCTTAATGTTTATTGATTTTCTTTTGGTCTTGATTGATCTTCACTCCGAAGGTTACTAATAATTATATTTTTTATCTTTAAAATATCGATTAAAACCTCCCTTAGTTTAACAACGACATTAATCTCCTATGAAGACATATTCTTTTAAGTGCTCAAAATATCTAATAAAGATAGTTTTCTTCCTTCTTAAGTTTATTTGTTTCATAATTATAAGAGAGATCACAAACGTAAATAGCATACTCTCATGGTCTTAAGCTTGTTGTAATAGGATTTCTACTTGCCCATAACTTAAATGGAGTATTTGTAACTTATTTTTATGGGCACATATTAAGTTCATGAGTGGTTGTAAATAATATATGACCTCAGTAGGTGATAGGTAAATTTTCTTGTACCATCATAGACTTAATCACTTCTAGAAACATTATATTTCATCTTTCTGTAACATTATTTTGTTATGGGGTTCATGGAATAGTCAGTTGTCTTTCCATTCCTATTTCATTACATAACATCTTGAACTTATCATATAAATATTCTTGTCCTTAATCAATTCTTAATGCTTTTATTTTCTCGTATTATTGATTCTCCACAAAATTCATACATTTTATGAAACTATTTAATGCTTTGGATTTACAATAAATTAAACAGACTTGATCATACCAAGTATAGTCATTTATAAAAATGATACAATACATAGTTTCATATATTGTGCTCACATTGATTGGACTATATATGTTCAGATGAATTAATTATGATGGATTATAAGATTATTTTCCCTTTCTAAATGGATTTATTGTGATTTTACTAGCTAGATAATTTTTAAAATAGGCACATCTCTTTGATTTAAATCACTTAAAAGGCCTTCTTCAATTAATCGACTTATTGAATTTTGATCAATATGATATAGTTTAACATGTCATAATATTGCATCATGATTTAAATTACTAGATCTTGTAAATAAGGAATTACTTATATTTTTACTTTGATAAGCACAACCTATCATAATAAAACTATCTAATATAAATCCATGAACATAACAAATGTTTCCAAGATAGAAATCCATTACACTAATATGGAAGTTACATTAAATCTAAGTTTTATTAATAACAGACAAAAATAAGATTCCTTTGAATCTTTAGAACAAACAACACATCATATGATTAGGAATCGATTACCATGCATGTCTAATGTATATATGTCAATCACTTATACAACAATTCTTTAAGTTATCACCTACATAAATCCATCATATTCCATATGAGATTTTATAAAATTCTATGAAAATATCCTTATCCTTCATAGAATCCACAAAGTATATTTAGTTAGAAAAACAAAATAAGAAAAATAAATAGGACAAATATTTGTAATAAAAGACTATCTTTTTAAGCTCATTACAATCACAAGTGAAATAGCATTTGTTGTAATTGTATCACTTCACTCTTTTTATGTTTTTTTATTGAAAGGTTGTTTCTCTTTCCCATGTTGGTTCTCCTTAGACTTCTTAGAGTCCTAACAATTATGATTATTTTTCTTTGCTTTACTATTTGAGTAGACCATAATGCTTGCGCATCTTATTTATAGATTGATGTGAGTTATAATTAATTACATATACTTTATAGGTTATCTTAGAAGTTTTGAGATCTTTTTCTAATACAAGAAGCTTTGTAGAATTATCTATATTTTTAGTATTCTAACTATATATCGAGTGCATTTTCATATGCTCTAAAATTTAAGGCAGAGAATAGATACCTACTTATACTTATTATTCATCAGATAACTCATGACTAATATCTCATTGATCACTTATCATATTTATTATATGCCTTAAATGCTTTTACAAGATATAGTTTTCATTTGTAATATATATAAAACTTGATAGTAAGTGACCTAAATTTAGTCACTAAAATGCCTCTGAGTCTAGTAGCCAAATTATACCACCTGTCTTTAGCAATCTCAAGCTTTTTGAACTCATGCACAATGTTATTATCCATATTATTTAGCAACATAATGTGAGCTAATGAGTCCTTTTTTACTATATCTCATATGTATCATGATCCCTTTTTAAGTTAGCTCATATTTCTTTCCTTAAGAATATCCATGGTTATTTTTAATGGTCTTAGAGCTTTTTGCTCTTTCATCATATATTAGATTTTTATGCTCCAAATTTTATAGCTTTTACTATTCAAATTTTGACCTTTTTTAAGCTCAACAATAATATTCTTTGATGCAGTAGCCATATTTGAAACATTAAGTTCTACGTTAAGAAAAAAATATTGTATGTGTATGCTAATGTCATATAATGAAAATATACGCATTTTCTTATACAAGATGCATAATTAGTTTTCAATTGCTTTTGAAATTGAAAGATCTCAAAGTTATCAATCATTATTCATATAACAATTAAATACCAATTACAATACTTTAGTTTAATTTGCATACATAACATACGTAACACAAATCATGTGATAATAAAATAATAAGTTCATTTACATATAAATGAATATAAAATATGACATAGTTTAATAGTACAAAACACTTGGATGCCAATTATAATACTCTAGTTTGAATTGTATATATAACATGTGTATCATAAATAACTGGATAATAAAAAAATGAGTTTGTCTATACATAAATGAATACAAAATAAATTACCAAATAATTAACATATAATTCAATATAAAATGTAAAATATCAAAATAAATCACCTGCATATATGGTCACATATCATAGATATAATAACAATTTACTTAAACAATCTTTAGAAAAATTTAATATAGATGATATATGACCTAAATATAAACCATACGTGGAATATATTTATTAATGCATGTGGTAGATTTCTCGAATTGTGGTATATAATAGCTCTAATTATCTTAATAAGAAAGCCTATAAGATTTAAGGTCTTGATCAATTCCCTTCTTCTGTTTTCTCATAAAACAACAGCACTAACCATCCATGTGATTTTGTATTAGTTTGATTCCCAATTCCACAGCATACTTAGTAGTTCACCTTCTAGTTGTGGAAATATTGAGAGTAAGATCATGAACTTCACTTCAACATATTTAAAAGCCGAACAACCTACAAAATATAATTATTGAACTATATTATTAATAAAAATAACATGTTGTGTTAAATCTTCTCATAATAAGAATTACATCTGGAGTAACTTTCCTAACATGATAATAACATCACAGTATGCAGTAACAAGTGGAAGTATAGGTGTCCTTATTATATGTGAAATTTTTCAAAAAAATAAATTTTCAAAAATGATAAATTTGTTAATAGCTTATAAAACTCATAAATCACAAATGAAATAAACAAAAATTTTAACTAAACAACAATCAACTTATACTCATAAACATTAACATATAAAATTCTAGTCATTTACTTATTTGAAGTAATTTTATTAATTAAAAAATTAATTTATTAATTAATTTTAATTAAAAATATTTTAAATTTTCATCTTAATTTAATTAGAAAAATAATCAATACAAATTTGGAATGGATTTCTAATTTAGGACTATTTTAAGTTCAAATTTGATGAAGAGTACTAAAGAAAATGGAATTAATAAACCATAATTGTTAGCTTATTTCGAATTGGATTATTCCTAATCTAAGATCTAAATAAATCAAATCCAACTTTAAGATGTATTTTCTTAAAAGGCAAACACTCATATTATATTTTTAAAATATTATATCCTATAAACCAAACAACCCTTATTCCAATTATTCTAGGTCACTTTAACTTAGTTGCCAAATATCACTTGTTCTAGGTTTATATTAAGTTGACATTGTAACAAAGAAAAAACTTATTCTAGGCTTAGATTAATTTAACTTGTAGCGAAACAAGTTTTATTCTAGGGTTAGATTATATTATCTTAATAGCCAAAAAGGTTATTGATTGATAGTTTTTACCATTGTTAAAAATATCGCAAATGCACGATGTAGTTATAGCTAACATAGACAAGTACAAGTCGATCCCACGAAGACTGTAAGTACTAGTGGTTAGCTTTTTTCTATTATCTAACCTATGAATCAGATTGTGAATTTTAATTAAAAAATAAACTAAGAATTAAAACAATACCGAACACATAACAAGGAAAATACTAAGCAGAATTAATATAAAATAATATTGTCTAGGTAATGAATTCCCCTAAGAATCCTTAATTATTAACCTTTTATCATTCAATTATATTATTGATTATTAGACCTTGAAAATTATTATCTTATGTTAATATCTTCCTTAAGACTATTAGTAACTAGTCCATTAGTTAATTAACAGAAATATTTCTGGTTAAAACCCCTGGGATTGCATTATTTATTTGTGAATTCCGTTATTAGGTTGACCCTAATCTAGAAGATTTATGTTGATCTATCTCTAAGTTTGCATAAAACTCCTTCAAATTATGGTAGATCTATTCATACAAAAAGATTTATCAATTTCAATCATATGAAATCATCAAATCCTGCACTAATATTCTAGATATATTAGAACAAGAATAAAATGCATAATTAAATCGTAATAAATAAAACAATAAAATTGCATTGAATAAAAGATCAAATTATGTTGTTATCATGACTTAGGGTTCATCACTCCTAGACTAAATGACTTAGTTTCTATCCATTGAAAAAGAAATCAATGACAAATATGCAGAAGAAAAATTTGAAAGTAAAGAAACCATAATTCTAAGTATACCTTTTTCTTCTAATGAATTATCTTGCAAGTTTGGATTGGATAAAGCTCTCTATCAAATCTTTTGATGTTATCTTTGTGTTTTTCTCATCCCTTGATCAAAACTGTCACTGCTGGAACCCCTCCCCGGGCGGGTCCACGGCCCGACGTCCTATGTGACATCTGGACCTGTGGCCCACGGGGGAGGAATTCCCCACCAGTGATACTTAAAACGAACAAATTTATTTAATTTACCTCCGTACATAAATTGAGATAAATCATAAAAAAAAATCAATAAGTGTTGACCCCGGGCGAAAAGCATGGTGGGATCGTAAGATGGGCATCTACATTAATATAAGA
>JANZXP010133650.1:0-15496 GCA_027576715.1 Erythroxylum flavicans
ACTTAGCTTGGCCTTGGAGAAGTCAATCGACGAAAGAGGAAAGGGAAAATTGTCAACGGCTTAGCCTTGAGGAGTTGACAAGAGGAAGTTTTTTGTCTGAACTGGTTCCAAGTCAGCTGTCTGAGCGTAATACACTTCATTAATTAGACCAGGTGCTCATATGGAACCTTCCAAGTCAGTGACGTATTTTCTCAGGCATTTATTCATTTCTTTATCCCTTCGTTTTTTGAGTTTTTTTTTTTTTTTATGGAGGTAGGAAATGGAGGCACTCGCCCTTAAAAAGTGTTGTATTTTTAACCTTACCCGATTATCCTTTAGGACATGTTGAAACCAACCCAAGTATACTCTTAGGGGACGGTTGGTTCGCACAGAGGAATGGTAATAGGAATGGGAATGAATATAGTGAGGAATGAGAATAGATATTATCATTATAATTATGATGGTTGGTTAAGAGGAAGGAATGATTACTAATACCATTGACAGTGGTTGGTTTGTAAAAAATATTAAAAAATAAATTTATTATATTTTAATTTTAATTAATTATATTTTAATTAATTAATTACAATATATTGATTAATTAATTAATTACAATATTTTAATTAATGAATGAATTATATTTTAATTAATTATATTGTAATTAATTAATTAATTACAATATTTAGTTAATGAATAATTTATTTTAATTACTTATATTGTAACTAATTAATTAATTATATTATATTTAATTAATTAATAAATAAATAAAAATAATAATTTAATTAATTATATTGTAATTAATTATAATGTAGTTAATTTATTATATTTTAATTAATTAATTAATTACAATATTTTAATTAATAAACGAATTATAATTTAATTAATTATATTGTAATTAATTAATTATTAATAATATTGTAATTAATTAATTAATTACAATATTTTAATTAATTAATAATTATTTTTAATTATTTATATTTTAATTAATTGTAACAAGCACACCCTTACATAACAATGATACCCATTCCTCTAGATTAGGAGAGGAATGGGGTATTACCCAAAAATGGGTAATCAAAATAATGACTCTATAATCATAGTCCTTTATCAAACTCAATCTTTCATTCCATACTCATTCCCCTTTTTTCATACCCACTAAACAAACACATCATAAATATTAATGTTGTGCTAGGTATCTTGTGATGGGGTCCTACCATTATCCGTATATAATTAATTTTGCATATTATAGTGTTGTTATGTGAGTAATTAGGTTTGTTTGTTTTGTTCTCTGTTTAGCTCCTGGTTCTACTACAAATATCACTACTAGTGTTAATTCAATTCTTATGCTTAATGGCACCGATTTTAAGTTATAGAAGGAGAACGTTTTGATTGTTCTCGGAGTCATGGACTTGGATCTTGCTTTACGAGTCGATCAACCTGATCTACTTACTGGTGAGAGTACTTCTGATCAAAAGAGGGAGATGGAAAAGTGGGAAAGGTTGAATCGTATGAGCTTGATGATCATGAAACGTGCCATTCCATAAGCTTTTCGGGGCACTATATCCGATCGGATTACTATGGCTAGGGGTTTCCTTGAGGATTTTGATAAAATATTTGCCAAAAATGAAAAGACTGAAACAAGTATACTTTTGGCAAAGCTTATCTCAATGAAGTATGTAGGAAAAGGAAACATAAAAGATTACATTATGGAAATGTCTCACATTGCTTCAAAATTGAAAGCATTTAAGTTAGAATTATCCGAAGACTTGTTAGTGCATCTGGTTTTGATATCTCTTCCGACACAATACAATCAATTCAAGGTGAGTTATAACTGTCAAAAAGAGGCATGGTCTCTTAATGAGCTTATCTCACATTGTGTCTAAGAAGAAGAAAGGTTGAAGCATGATAAGGTAGAAAGTGCTCACTTAGCCACAACATCTAAGGATAAAAGGAACAAAAGAAAGAAAACTAAGGAAGCTACGGTTTCGGCAACACAAAAGAAACATCAAAAGGATGAAAATCCAAAAGGCTGTTTCTTCTGTGTAGTTGAAGGTTATGTAAAGAAGCGGTGTGTCAATTATCACGCATGCGTGCAAAGAAAGGTATGCTTCTTATTTTGGATTATTCTGAGGTTAATTTGACTTCGGTACCTAGACACATATGGTGGTTAGATTCTGGTGTAATAACTCACATCAGTGTGTCTATGCAGGGTTGCCTGAGTTGCCAAAAACTAAGTGATGGTGAAAGATACATCTATGTAAGTGACGACAATAGATGCAACAGAGTGTAACGAAGTGGAAACTGTACAAAACAGAACAATGCTCACAATAAGGCCTCAAGTATAAAATTAAATAATAATGAACTATTGATATCGTTAAAATCTCCTTTGGGTAAATTTTAACATATCCAGTGTTCACTTAGAGGGAGCTTAAAATACTTGACTATTTTATGTCATTTATATGTTACCTTCAGGTATCCATTTGTTTCCTTTCTAAACAACATAAAATAAATCATTAACTAATAATTAGCAGAAATTGACTCTCTTTTGGGTTAGTCTCATTCTCCTAATTGTAAAGAGATTTGTTATGAAGATTTTATAAGTCTCCCTTTATTCTTTTTTGCAATTTAATAAATATAAGATTTGCTAATTTAGGTCACTTTGGTAACTATCTAACTAATGAACCTTATATTTATAAATTGTCTAATATTATCAAAAAAGGGCCCAAAACTAGCCCAAAATTGCATATTGGGACTAAAGGCCCTATCTGGCGCGTGTAGAGCACACGCCAGCACCATTCTCAGCATGTGCAGTGGTGGGTGTGTGCATACGTTCTTTCCGTGAGCACACGCACCAGACGCTACGCCTTCATCGTCTTCCTCCAGACGCTGTGCCCTTTGTTCTGCATTTTTTTTATTTCTTCTTATTCATGCTTTAATGGGTTTTTTAATGGGTTGCTTTCATAACACAAGCCAGCCAATCTCAACGGTATATCCCACAGAAACATGTTTTCACATTTAATTCAAGAAAACCCACGAATTAGAATTTCAACCGTTAGCATTTCAAGAGCCAAAACTATTCATTTCCTTTCAACAACCATTAACACATGGAGACGATGGCATCATGCAAATTGAATCATCCAACCACACAAGAAAAAGAAAACAAAAGAAAATGGTTGAACACGTATGAAAATGTGAGAACAAATGAAAGGCGGTTCGTCTGTCATCAAAACTGATGTTGAACATGTATGAAAATTTAAGAACAAAAGAAATGACAAAAACATGCAGTTTTGCCCAGTATTCAAGAACAAACACAATAGAAGTGTGCAGCGTATGAAGAAAACAATTTGGAAAACAACATGAAAACATCTTTATAGAAACAAAATTTTATCTCAAATAGACACAGTAAACTCATAAAACCCAAACGTGATTGCACTTGGGAATTAAGCGCAAGGTTCCATTTCCATTGTTAATACCGAAAACATTTTTCGAAAATGCATAGAATAGAAGAACAAAATAAAACTAGAAGTGCGCATTTTGTTTGATAGAAAACACCATAAACAATACAAAAAATGCAGTCTCTGATACCAATTGTTAGAATTTCATGCAGAAGTTAACACACAATACCCAATATCAAGTGCATTCAAACCATCATAAAACTAAAGATTAATAACATACCGTTTGACGAACATGCAACCATATTGAATCGATAACTTCCCTTTAACTGATAAGCCTTAGATTCTTGTTCTCTTCTTCTCCTTATCCAATATGATACACAGAAGGATATCTTTGAATGATGAAAAAATAATAAACAACTTAAAGGGAGGAGGATGTATCTTGCTTTTATAGATAGGAGAAGAGGGTCAAGAAATAACCGTTGGTTTTTAATGTACCCGCTCCATCAAATGGTACATAGCCTTAGAACAATTATTATTATTTTGGGCATTATTTTAATTGGCTCTAAGTGGGTAAAACTTAAAATACTAGGTTAGTAGGCCACCCACTTAATTTACCGTGGAAATAACAAAGACCTCAGTTATGTGGCCGCAAAAGAAAAGAAGTAAGAATGGCTCTTCCATTAAATGTGGGAAGGATATATCCATCTTTAACAGTATATGCGTATGAGGATCAAAATCAAACCATAAGGGATGTGCTATGTAGGCCAGTATCCTCCTTTCTTTCAAATACAAATACTTTTTCAATATCTTCGATCCACAAAAAGTATAAATTTCCTAAGAAAATTTCCTAAAGTGAGTGGAACTATGAAGAAAATTTGAGTTTTCTATATAGAATTTGTGTTCAAGAGCTTATTGTGGACCCCCAGGAAGTCGCAGGCCCTGACGTTGACCAATTGTGTAGAACCAGAATCCTCGATGTGTACCTAGGAAATCCCCTGTCTCAGCCTCCATTATAATGCCTTCAATCTCTCCAATATGGCGTGCAACAATAGGTTGGAAGATAGAGGAAGACGGACCTAACTCTTGCATGTTCTAAGAAATGGAGAAAGGGAGATTTGTTAGGCTTTTCTTTTTCTTCTGCAGATCGACAGAAGAGCAACGAGTGCTGCTTTTGTGCCAGAAAGCGAGAGAAGCGGGGAGGGAGAGAAGAGGGGCAACTAGCGAGACAACAGACTAGGGTATTTTTACATGGTCTTTGTCTCGTCGAACCGGTGGAACCAGTTCGATGAAAACCGGTCAGTTCTCTAACAAACTGGCTGGTTTTATACTGACAGGTTTTTTTATTAAAACCAAACCAGACTACTGATCGGTTTAGACTTTTTCCAGTAAAGTCAGCCAGTCCAGTTTTTAAAACCTCGATTTATCCATTGATATTACCCCACAAGCTAAAGGTGGAATGGAAAGCAACCCAAGTTAGAAAAGAAAATGAGAAAATTGTGAGTGAGCAAGATGCTCGGTAAGAATGTCGATGAGCTGATTTCAACTGAGAGCTCTTTGGTAGCAATCAATTCTCATATGAAGTGGAAATTAATCTTTGGTTTGAGCTAGAATATAGGATTTGAAGAGAGAAAAAATAGCTCCAACATTGTCACACCGAACATGAGTAAACTTCCTAATTAATGCAAAATTTTAGTTAACCATTTAATTTCCATAAAAACATTTGCTATGACCTTAAATTTAGACTCACACAACAACTAAGCTACTGTCTTTTGTTTGATGGACTTCCAAGCAAGTAGAATATTAGCTAGAAAGACCAAAAAACCTCCTGTCAATTGTCGATCATCAGGACAATCTGCCTAATATGCAACGCTAAAGGCTATTAACTTATCAATTGAGCTCTTTCTATTTTAAAAAAATCGTAGTAATTGTGCTTTGAATGTATCAAAACAAATGCTTAAGGACCTAAAAATGAATATGGGACGGTTGACACATAAAATGGCATAACTTATTTACTGAAAAAGAGATGTCTGGCCTGGTTATGACATATTGTAAGCTACCACATATTTGTTTTACATTGTCGCCTCTTAAAAGTGCAGTACCTTGAGAAATAGTTAACACAGTTCCTGTTATTAAAAAAAATGTTTAAGATTTAAAGATTCAATCGGTATTAAATCGCTATAAAATCGGTATATAATAAATAAGAAGTATAAATTATAAGAATAAGTTAAAATATAGTATAAAATAAAATACTTTATTAAAATAAAAATGCACTAATAACGTCTATTAATATATAATAAACTAATGATAAATCTAATAATTTAAAATAAGGTTGAATATATCATAAATTTTATAGTAGTAGTACTAATAATAATAATAATAATTGTATTTCTATATCATCATTTATTTAAAGACTCGTCAAAGTTGAAGTATATTTAAAGAAAGTCAATATAAGTTTATTCTAACTTTTTTTAATGTCCTTTAAATATATTTCTTTATAGTTTAAGTATTATTTTTAACACATTATTAATTATTTTAAGCAAAATTACTTATATATACTAACTAATAATTTAATTTATTAAACAAATTTATGATAAAAATAACAATTAGTTTCCAACAATAATAATTTAAAAAATTCAATTAAAATATAAGGAGGTAAATAAAGAGCCTAAATTTTGACAAATATAATTTATTACTGAGACTAAATAAATTTAGAAAAATTTAAGGATAAAATAGTCATTCATTTTTTAAAAATAATAATTTTAAAAAAATAGCTCTAAACTCCAATTTTTGACTGATATTCTACTTTTAATTCCGAAGATATTGTCTGTGATTTTATTCATTCATATTGAGTAATTTTATTTTATTTATTTATTTATTTTAATTTTATTTACTTACTTTTTTAGCATATCAGTTCTACATATCTACTCTTTTAACCTGCATTACTTTTTCATTGTCACATTTATATGTAGGTCTACTAGAAATAGCCTCTCTACTCTGTAGAGGTAAGACTGCGTACTATCAGACCTCTCTAAACTCCGCTTTAATACAAGATTCGGACTGAGTATGATGATGATGATGATAACGACGACGACGATGATGAATAATTTAAAATAAAATTTAATTAAAATATAAAAAGATAAATAAGAATTTAAAATTTGAAAAATATATTTTATTATTTAGATTGTGTGAGAGAATTGAAAAGAAAGAAAATTTCATTGAAAATTTCAAAGAGTTATGAGACCTACCCTACTACAAGCATGGACTATCATGGGTTGGTGCGGGTGGCCTCACGAGGTCAGGAGGAAGAAACTGAAATGTTGTGGTGGGTCCACGTAATTAAAAAGACGGTGAGTCCCACCATATTTTAAAAAACCGTGGGTCCACATAATTTAGAAAGGCAACTTAACCAATTTTTAAAAAACCTCTCGGATAGATCATAGATTACGAATAAAGCTTTGGTCGGTTCATATTTATTTCGATGAAATTGGTCGATTCAGTCGAAATTTCCTTCCTCATTTTAGCCAAAATTGTTTGAATATAAGATCTTTGAGACAAGAGAGAGCTATCAGCATGAGGTAACACCTCTATGCCAAGAAAATGATGGCTGAAAGGTTCGAAATAATGGAGTTTACATGCTGACCATTGCTTCCTATAATTGTTACATCATCAGCATAAACTAGTAGAAAAGCATGAACTGTTACCATTGTTATAAATAAATAAGAAGAGTCTGCAAGAGAGCCACGAAAGCCAAGCTGAAGAAGAAATCTACTTAATCGTTTAAGCATGTTCTAGGTTCTAGGACTTCTTGAATTTACAGGCACAATTTGGAAGTTTGCTGACAACAAATCCCTGTTGCTGTTCCATGCATGTAAATGATTTCTTCCAAGTTATTACGAAGAAATGCGCCGCTGACCTTTAGAAATAGTAACAGTAAGCACTCACAGAATAGTCATTGCCTTAACAACGGGACTAAAACCTTCGCCATAAAAGGATCAATTTTTATCCTAAAAGCATGTTTAGTCGGAGTTTTATTAATGAAATAGAATAAAATGTAGTATTATTTTACCATTTGAGATGATAGTTTTTAATAAATAAGATAGAAAATGAGAGTTTCATATTATATCTCATTTGATCTTATACAGTAAAAGTAAGAAACTTCTAATTTGAGAGGTTTACGATGAGATGTAAAATGATAAATAACTTTTTACTATATTACATTATAAATTCTTCTTTCAAACAATATTTCGTTATATTACATTATAAATTCTTCCATTTCTCTTAAACAATAATTTTATGATATTACATCTATTTATATTCTATTATATTATAAACTATTTTATTTTATTTCATTAAAAATCTTACGTCTAATTTAACACAACCTAAGTTTTACACCAATTAATAAATTTAACCGCAATATTTTAGAGAAAATAATTATAACACTAATATTTAGAAAACTTTGAAATTTCATCGTACCATGATAGAATTATTAACGGCCATTAGTTAAACACTGGCAACATATTTTAAAAATATTTTCGATCTTTTTACGAACCTCACAGTATTCCGACCCAATAAGATTTTAAAATATATTTTATTTATAAGACCCTTTCTAAATAATACGCTTCCATTTTTCTCATCTGCTCGTGCGTATGTATGTCTCTGATACTTCTTTCTCTTTTTCTTTTCGTTCTTGTCGTCACAATCATCATCATTAGGATCAACTTCACCTTCAAAATCATCGTCTGATCTAGACATAATGAGGCCCGAGTTCTCGCTGCTAATCTCCACCGTCTCATCTGTTCTTCCTCCGGCGACCCCTCCTCTGACGCTCCCCTCATCCCCCTCCTCCACCTCCACGCTCGCGTAACGCAGATATATATTATATATACCTTGAAGAACATAAGCAACCTTAGAGGAATTGGCGTAGTGAGGAAGAGCGAATCCATTCTTCTCAAGAGAGAGCTTCGCTGCTCCTATGTTCCCTTGTCGAAGCGTCGGCAACTCATCTGGCGACCACGTGTACTAGGATCCACCATCCCCACCGATCACCTTCTTGGGCAACTTTGGTGTGAGATCAAGCTCGATCTGTTTTTCCTCAGCTTTCTTGTCAACCAAACATAAAATGTAAGCAGAAGAAATGACGGTTACGCGATGCAAAAGGTGTCGTTGCTATTTCCTTGCGTGCGCGATGGGTAGAATATAAAGATAAGTACGTGAGGGGGTGGCTTTCTAGTAAAAACAGTATCACATAAGATTTACTAATAATGGCAATTCATTTCCCACGTGACTCAGATTCACTTATACATGTGATATACTTAAATAATTATGACATAATAAATGTAGAAGAAGTTGCTGCGACGAGTGATTACCGATATTCTAAAATTCGGACCGGACATAAGAAAAATTTAAGGTTTAAGAGTTTAACCGGTAATAAATCGCTATAAAACTAGTATATAATAAATGACTAAGATTTAAGACCTTGACACTATCAGAAAAATCAGGTAGTATCATCTGCCAACAAAGACTCGAGGAATATTTTTACTGAATCCATTTGCAGATAGACTCAGTTACAACAAACTATTCACGTGATCCTTGATACACTATTTGGCCATCTGAGAGCAGAATTAGATCATCAAAGAGCTCATAAGTATCTGGAGCTGGCTGAAGTAGAGAGATGACAGCAGTTTCCTTCATAATATGAACATAATTCTTGAGAGAGTTGACAATTTGGTAAGTGGTGGAGTTGCCTAAGCCAGTAGATATCTATTGTAACACGCTTCCTTTGTTCTCCTGAAATTCCCCTAAGTATTCCATCCCTTACCATTGTATCTGAACAGGTATTAGCCCCAGAACCTGAAATTTAAGAATTTAAAAGCAGTAACCAGTGCGGGGCAGGTTCTGATTAGTATGTATAGTTCTTGATAATTGTAACAAGTATTTAAGCAACTTCCATTGAAAATCACCTTGATGATATAATCTGTGATCACGTTGGCCTCTTGCCCTTCTATTGCTACTGCCTGTAACAACAAACATGACAGACAATATGAATCACAATCTGCATCTCTTTTGGCACTGGAATCTCTAAAGCAATTCTAATTAAACATGAAAGACAAATTGCAGTGATGACGAGAGCTATTAACACAAAGTATGAAACCGGTCATGTTCATAATAATCAACTAGAAAATCATATCCCTCCAACGCTTTATACTTAGAGCTAAAATCACCCTTTACTAAAAACCTCAAATTGAGCTTCACATTTTAGCCCTCTTTCTTAACAATAAACCAGAGTTTAGAGAAGCTGAGCTTTTAGGGGATTGATTTTGCTTCCAGCGACAAAGACTTGGATTCAGAAAAAGAAACTTGTTTTTTCTTAGCCGTTCCAATGAATTAATCGGAAGATATGAACTACAGAACTATCGAACCCCGTCGAAATATTCAAGCGGAAAAACCTGTATCATTTTCCATCAAGATCTCAACTTTCATCAACAATGCAGGTTCATCAAAGAACGAAGAGCAACAATATAACATGACCAAACAAACAAACACAGACACAAGAGAAGCAATAATTTTAAGAAAGAATTAAAGATTTAAGCTCAAACAAGGACTTGGGCATTTCTTTTTCTTTCGTAGACCTTCGAGAAGAGCAATGAATTTTGTGTGAGAAAGTGAGAGAAGCAGGGAGGGAGAGAAGAGAGGCTGGCAAGAAAACGCTACAGGTCTAACCGGTTAGATGAAAACCGACCGATTCTCTAACAAATCGGCCGGTTTTCATACTGACAGGTTTTTAGTTAAAACTCAACTGGACCACTGACCGATTCAGACTTTTTCTGGTCAAACCGGCCTGTACGGTCCGGTTTTTAAAACTTTGGTAATGACTATTAATGAAATGGAATTGTCATTTCACCACCGCAATAGAGTATATTCTAGTTGCATTTGTCTCCCCACAGGCATATTTCCAGCATGATGTCTCTCTTTCAATGGCAAACAAGTACCAATAGGCACACTACAACAAAGGAAGCCTTTCCCAACTTTTTTTTTGCAACAAAACAATATTCATCACAAAAGACAACTTTTTGCGACGTTCAGAATCGTTCGTCACTAAAACTTAACATTGAGTGACAAAACCAAAAAGTGTCGCGCAAGGAAAAACCTTTAGCTATGTTCAAGTAAAATCGTCGCACAATCGAGGCCAATGGGTGACGATTGACAGTATTCTTCACCAAATAGTGCAACTACGACGCAATCTATAAACGTCATCATAACTTTACAAATATTTTGTGATGATCTTCGTAAATCGTTACTAAATGTTATGTATTTTGCGGCGATATTACCAAACGTCATCAAAAGGTCAATATTTGGTGACGAAATTGATAATTTGTCACGAAATATTATACATTCAGTGACGACTGCTTTTAATTGTCGCTAAATATCAAACATTCAGCAACGATATTTTAAAATCGTCACCAAATGTTTCACATTCAGTGACGAATTTTTAGAAATGTCGGTTAATGTTTACATTTGGTGATGATTCTAAAAATCGTCACCAAATGATTGAAATTTTCATAAATTATTAAACTAACATGTTTATAATCTATCATAGTTAAGATATGTTTTATTGGAGATTTGTTTTGAATATTTACAACGTGTTATTTGGAATAAAAAAATCACAACATATTTTTAAGACTTAAAATAGTAGTATTAATTAATCATTAGTATTTACTAACATTGCAAAAATTTGTAATGAAAATCTTTTAAAAATTTATTAATCTAATAATATGATATATGGAGTAGTACGAACTTTGAATTAAAAGCTACCCAATTCATACACTCATAGAACTATAATAATAACAGCCCACATTCAATAGTACGCAACTTGACCCCTAAGTGGTAGATATGTTGTTTGGCAAATTATTACAGATACAACAATAAATAAACTTTAAAGCTTAGTTCAGTTGATTGACTCGCTAACTGACAATGATATAATTATTTTTTTGGATTCTAAGTAACATGAGAGTTGCTAAAGGTAAATGAGTCCTCGATGTCTGGACTCCCCAGAAGGGTCCTTGCATGTTCGAACACACTGATTGAAACAGTAACAGTTGTTCCCTCAATAGTAGGGTTTTTTACACCCTCTTGCAACAACTTTTCCGCTATAGCTAACTGACATGAGGATGGAGTGAATAAGTCGCTAGATTTAGTACCTAAAACATAAACAATATAGAAGTTAGATATTATCATATTAGTAAAATGTTAAATGAACTGAAATTGGAGTGACATGTATACGTGCGTGAGCAGACAAAGTATTCAGAATTGACTAATTTTTCCAATCAATCGATTTTCCTAATTTCTTACAGAGTGTTGTGACATCGCTCCTGCCTCTATAGGCATACATGTCACCTTTGAGATTGAAGGCATCTTAAAACATGTAGTATAAACCATCTAATGTGAATATATATAATAGCTTAGTAAAAGGAAATGAGACATACATAATAAAGAAAGTCACGTTGTTCGGATGATACTAAACACCTTGAAGCAAAAGATCCACCATGGAAGACAAATGATAATTAGTATATAAATTGGAGATTTCTTTTTCAGTGTTAGTTTGCTCAGTAGGGATAATTTTGTCACATTCCTCCTAACGGTATGAATTAGAGCCATCCGGAACTAGTCTCCATGTCAACATTCCTTCATGTGATTAAACGTTAGTGGGAAGATAGACATAAAGAAATAATAAAGAATCTTCAAAACACAACCATAAATACAACTCATACATCAAATGCATAATTAAGAACTCACAATAAACACCTAAAGGGTTTTAGTGAATAATCACAATAAAACAAAAGAACAAAAGAATAATCACAATAACTCACAATAGAACAAAAGAATAATATTGATTCAGTGAATAATCATTCTTTGACGATGATGAGCAGAACACAAAACCCAAACAAGTTATCTACGAGAGGATTTTGGATTGGTATTGACGGCTTAAATGAGAATGGAGTAGATTTTTATGTTTTTGTCTTTGAAAACCTAATACAAAACGACTTTTATGTTTTTGTCTTTAAAAACCTAATACAAAACAACGTTGTTTTTCTAGTTTAGGTAAATGATGACGTTTATTGTTTGCTGTAGTTGTTTGGAAGTAGTATTAATTAATTTGCTATGATCTATTGTATTTAGTCAGCAATCGTTAGATGTAGCGACTAATACACGGTTCGTCGCTGAAGCCTGCCGGTTCATAAATAATTTTTAATAAATTTATTTTCCTATTCCAACTAAAACATAATTTGAATTAAAAACTAAATTAATTAACATACATTTTCATTATTATAATTTCAAAAGACGTTTTTGAAAAAATTAAACATTTTAAATTTGTAATTTAGAAAAATAAATAATAATAATTTTATAAGACATTGTAATATAATTATAAAACTATTTCTAAAAAGTTATATTTAAAGATTACTCATTCCTGAAAAAGAAGCAAATGAAGAATTATTGCATATATAAGGGAGAAGATTAATTTTTCATTTTGTTATTAGTAATAGGAAAAACTCATATATGTTAATTAATTAAGAAATTAAGAATGTAAGGAAAATGGTTGGGTTTTGCGACATTTTACATAATTGGTAGCGAAATTTCTGCGTTAGGTGACAAAATTTGTGAACATCGGAAAAGGTTAAGGTTGATTTATGGCGACGATTTATCAGTTTGCTAGTAAAATGTTGTACATTTTGCTACGCTATCTAGTTTTCGTAGCAAAAGTATAACATTTTGCGACGAAATATAGGGTCATTGCTAAATGTACGGGATCAAAATAATATAACTACGTCGTTTTTTGCATTTTCCAAATGTATTGGCGACGTTTATCAAATAAGATCAGTAAATATTGGGCATTTCACGATGAATTGGGGTTTCATCGCCAAATGTTGCAACAATAAAAAAAAATTTTATGTAGGACGTCGTTGTTTGTTTCAGCACAAATGACATCGTCCCACCTAACCAAAAATTTAACTCGATGCCCCTCCCCCCAGCCCACCTCTGAGTTTTCTTCCTCCTCTCTCTTATTGATTTTCTCTTATTTTCATCCCTGAATATGTTCCACTAATCCTTCTTATCTTCAGTTGTCATCTAGCATCTCCCTGGAATTAAACTGAACCTGGTAAGTATTTCTTCGATTTGTTGTGGGTTTGTGTTTCGTGTTGTGTTTATTAGTAGCAAACATAGGACAAGTTGTGGGTTTGTTTGAATGGATTGAGATTGATAATTGTTAGGTAGGTGTTTGAATGGGTCCATTATAGTGAAGAAAAGGAACAAACACAATGAATGGTTGAAGTTTCATGGGTATTATGTTATGGTTGTAAGGTGTTTGATTAAAGTCCTGTAGGGGGTTATAATTGTTCTGTTTTGATCCAACTTGTTTTATACAATTTGAAATGGTGTTGAAAGATCAATAGCTTCTACTTCCCATCTCTAGCCTTCTTCTATCTTTGTATATATACACAATTCTTTATTATTCTTTATTATCACTTGGAGTTGTTTGTTGTCGACAGTGTTATATGGGTTAGAAGAAAATTTTGAAGAAGCTTCTGTAATCACTTTCTTTTAACAGGTATGATTTCGGTGCTTCCTTGGGGTGTCTATGTTTTCTGTTTTTTAATTTGTTCTCAACATGTACGAGGAATGTTTATGGTGTGAGGAGTTTCTTTGTATACACGTGTTGGACATTTTTACGCTCCACTATGAATCATACGGGTCACTATGCAACTACTAGATACCAAAGTCCATATTGATTAAGTGTAGTAGCTTAGATAGGGAGTTTTTGCCATAGATTAATTTCAAGTGTATTTTTTACAAGTATATAAGAAATATTGGCAAGAATTTGGAAATTGGCATTGGTGCATGTATGACTAGCTTAATAAGTGTATTTAATGTTTTTATTAGCATTGATGCATGAATTAATGAGTTAGATAATGTATTGGTGTTGAATATTTTTATAGTCCCTTTAGAATAAGCATTAGTGGTGTTTCTTCATTTATTGACGAATTGACAAAGATTATGATATGTGAATCCAAATATAGTGTTAAGAAGAACCTATCTTGAGCATTGATGCATTGTCTTATGATGTTTATACTGAGTGATAGTATAAATACAATGGCATTATGCCTAACATAATAAAATATTGAAGCGGGCTATAAGTACATATCTTAGGGAAGGTAATGGTGTATTTGAAGCTTGTGTTAAGTCAAGAAGACTTCACTTCTTCTATTGATTTTGATGAAAGTCAAATAATAATAATAAAAGAAGTGTATGAATTGTTTTGATGAGTTTATTAAGTGCGCAGATAAATGTAAGTAGCACAAATCATCAAATCAAGATGATATTCAAGAGCTAACTAAGACGAAGTCAACCAGATGAAATCACATGTCTAAGACAAAGTCACATGCCTAAGACGAAGTCACATGTCTAAGATAAAGTCGACTAGACGAAGTCATAAGACGAAGCGAAGTTATAAGACAAAGCGAAGTCGTAGGACGAAGTGAAGTCATAAGACGAAGTGAAGTCATAAGACCAAATGAAGTCATAAGACGAAGCGAAGACATAAGACAAAGTGAAGACATAAGACGAAGCATACAAATCAAATCAAGACGATACAATTGAAGAATAATCTACAACAGCAGTTAGTTAGTTAGTTGGAGTTAGTTATAGGACTTAACTACTAACTACTCTGGAGATTCTACAAGCAATTTTCTCAAGAAGACTGTTGGATAATTAGACTATAAATATTAGTTGTAGTCATAGACAAAATATAGAACTTTTAATTTTCAACTCTCAACTCTCAACTCACACGAAATAATTCTGTGATCAAGTGAGTATAATGTAAAATATCCTGAGTGAAAAGAAGGAAGAAGAGAGATCAAGAACACCTGTAATGTGAGTTTATAAAACTCAAACAATATCTTTTTAAGTGGAAGGAAGGCTAGAGCCTGAAGAGGCTAAGATAGCAGATAAATAATACTTTGTGAAAGAGACCCGAAGAGGCTCTTGAAGTGAGACATAATACTTGTAAAGTTGTAAGAGATAGTGAAATCTCAGATAAACTCTGAGGACTGGACGTAGCCCAAAGGTTAAGG
>JANZXP010133661.1:0-15495 GCA_027576715.1 Erythroxylum flavicans
TATGCCATATTATGCATGAGCATGAAAAATGCATTTCTAAGCTCTCATTTATCACTCATATTTACTATTCTAACCTCTCATAGGTAACGGGATGTTACACAGTCTTTGTGGTCAGAGTAATGCAAGTTCTCTATTATGGACATTTCTTGAATGGTTCCAACCAATAACTCAATGGAAGCAACAATGTTCTATGGTGATCAATCAATATCGTTTATAGACAATCTTTGTTAGACGACAATCTACACATTGTTTCTTTGCCATTCATCGACCATATCGAGAAAGATATAATGGAGCTCTCTACACTAAACCTCGTGTCCTTCTCTACCATACTTCATTGTATTGGCTAGGACATCAAAACAATGTGCTCCAATCACTACAAGATTTTCTTAAGTAGATAAATCATTTTCCTGACATACTTATTATCTCTATTGGACCTTATCTGGATGAATTTGTTCCGGGTGAATCAGAAGCATCAAAAGTTGATATTCTAGGTTCCAATAGTCCCCAATATGACACAGGAGAATCAGTCCCAGATAGTGCAGGACCTTCACAGCCTTATAACTCTATCTTCCAAAATGCTCGAGACCCTAAGGATGATCCTTATAATCCTAATGAAAAACAGCTAAATCACTTCCTGCATGACCTTCACCAATGTGAGCTCAATCCTAGTAAATGACAAAAGACTTTTCCAAGTCACTCTGATAGCTCAGGTGATCTAGACTCAAAGTCTAACTTGCAATCATGGCATGAACCTATTCGTAACTATTGATACATTGAATGCCATCATTATGGGACATGACGTTTTAGGAGTACCAGCTTTCCAATTTTGTCATGTTTTCCCTTTAGAGTTTTTGATAAAAAAGAATCGCCGTAGCCCACAAGCAATATGCCAAGATTTCTTCTTATCAAGTTATTGTTTACTTTTAGGAAAGTAAATTTTTTTACGGTTTACTTTTTAAAAAGTAGTTAACTTTTATTAAAGTAGCTTTGTTAAAGTAGAAATAATTGTACTTTACTTTGTTAAAGTAGTCATAGAGTATATTTTTAGGTAAATTTACGTTTGTAACCCTTACTTCATCTATAAAAGCAAGGCTTCTCTTCATTTATAAACACGTTCAATTTTACACTTTCAAGTTTAGTTTGATAATATGAATATCAGTTTGGATGTTCATCTCTGAGTTCTCTCTTTCTTGAAAGTTGACGGTTTGAGTGTCTGAGTGAATGTTTATTTACCAGTCTTGATATAGAGATAAATATGTTCTACACCCGCCTCTTTTGAAGATCTTGTGTATCAAAAAGTCTGGGCCATCACACCACTATACATACCATGAAAACAATCTTTGAATAAACAGGACAGAGCCCTACAATTACCAGATCTTTTGATAACGTCACTTTAGCAAAATTTATACATAAATCTGACTGCTTTCTGACAATGCCAAATTGTAAGTAGCAGTCAGACGAGTACACACCTTTATTCCAAACCAAAGCACTCAAAATAGTACGACTACTAACTAGTTACAACTGAGACTGCATTCTGCAATTTTTTCCCATGATTTCAGAGTATTGTCCTCAGTGTCTGTTTTCCACAATTGAAGCCAACTTATCTTGAAGGTCAGACCGTTGATGCTATCATCAAGTTTATTAGCTTTTTCTTCCGCTCTTTTCTTCTCATCATCCGTTAGATCCCCATAAAGTAGGCTAAGATGCGGCATATAAGCTATAATGATACCCAAACTAATTGTTAGCAAATTATGACAAACAGCATGATAACGAGCTTCGAATTTGAGGGATTGATATGAACAAATCCAACGAAAGTAATTTCCAACAAATTATGACAAATAGCATGATAATGAGCTTCGAATTTGAGGGATTGATATGAACAAATCCAACGAAATTAATTTCCATAGTATAAGGAGCAATAAATGAGCATTAGGTATGCAAATTGACAAGTTGAATCCTTAAGAGATTCTCAACTGGGGGGCTTTGGAAACATCAGTCCTTACGTAAAGTCCTTCACCTCAAACCATAAACTAGAAACACAAAATAAAGCTACAAAAGTTTGATAGCCGCTTTGTCAAATTTCTAACCTTTCAACATCCAATTCCTACATTTTAAGTTCAGCAGCAAAAGGATGAATATATACAAACAGCGAGTCCAAGCAGAAGTTTCTTTTATCGATGAAATCAACCATTTAATAATTCAGTGTATGTTTCAAAAGTCTAAGAAATACTTCATTCATATAACAAGGAAGATGCCTAAAAAAAGATCCCAAGAACTTGAAACGTTGGTTTAAGCATAGGCAGCATCAATTTTGGCATACATCTCTGCATAAAAAAAGCATCAAAGCATTTTCTTTCCTGCTACTTACAAAGCCATCACCAAGAGATGCAAAGATCCTCTGGAGAGACACTACTTAAATACTGTTTGAGTTCAAAAGATGATGAAAGCTCGAAAATTAAGAAGATGGGGAAAAAGAAAACTTTCCCTTGGGAGAAGAACTTACGAGTAGAGCGCTTGTAGCCAAAATGTCCACTACAATGTTCGCTTGCTTCTACTACCTGGAATGAAAAAGGCAGAAAACCGAGATGCTCACTGCATCAGAGAGAAATAGCACAAAGCCAACCCATTATGACATGTGAGGCAGTTAATCATTAGATCAAAAGCATTGCAAGATCAATTCAGACAACGAAGTCCAAACTCGTAGTAAAAATTCAAAGTTGGGATTTAATGATATGTCTCCAAGTAAATAAATTAATTACTATCATCCACAGGATGAAGCAACACACAAATCAAATACAAGAAGCATTTTCTATAGAATCAAAGTTACAACGAACTCTCACCTCATAAGTTGGATGAAGCAGGAGGTAAACACACTGATAAAAGAAAGTTCCCGTCGCCACACGATCAACGGTGGCAGTGTAAGCCTTGAGTCCCTGACAAGCGGATCGAAACTTGTCCAAAGCATCGCGCTCCGTCAAAGCGATGGCTCCGACAACAGTAACATGTGGCTCAAACTGGGGTCCACCAAACTCCGACCGCAGACCCTCCATCATCTTCTTAGCTCTCGATGCAACGTTCTCCGGTGGGACTGCCCACACCGAATAAAAGTGCTTTTGGGCAGTCATTGCTGTAGCTGTTTCGGGGATATCCATAAACATGGAGTAGATGGCAGAGACAAAACTAGGAGACTCAGAAAGGTTAAGCTTCTAATGAGTGAGTGAAGAGGGCATTCAAAGGTTAAACTGTCGTACGCCAGAACTGAACCTCATGCAAGAGTCATCGAAGACGAGAGTCGGAGATAAGAAGAGAGGGAAAAAAGAAAAATGTGAGGTTAGAGTTAAAAAAAATAATTGATATTAAAAAAAATTATTGAAGATATATTAGGTGGTATATATTTATTAGTTTACGTTTCATCCTAAATTTTTCGGAAGTTTTTTATTTTAATTGTTTAGGATATAATGGAACGTAACATGAAATCTTCTGCTTCTATCCTATTCCGTTCCATTTTATTATGAAACTTTCAATTAAAAAGTATGTTATGTTCCGTTCTATTTCATTGCTAACCCATCAACTAAACAGACCTTAATTTGCAAAAAGGAAGTAAAGTTCGTTTAAGCCCTAAAACTCTTGATATCAAATCTACAAAAGAAAATTATTAGGTAGGAGTTTCAGAGTGCGAAACATCAGGTAAATTTATTTCCAGACGGGCCCATTCCATCATCTTCGTTCGTGTGATGCTTTACGTTACAAACATAAGCATCCGACCAGAAAAGGATGAAATAGCAAAAACTTAATAGTATTCGGAAATCAATTTATCAGAAGACATAAACTCATTAATCATATCAAACCCTAACTGAAAAAATTAGGGTTTGACGAAAATCAATCACTCAATTAACTATAATTAGCTGGAATTCATGTAGCACTCAACTAAAAATAGGGTAACACATAACATAAATCGCCAGAAGTAGAGGAGATGGAAACGAACCTGCAAGACGGCAGACGGCTGACGTCGTAAATCTAAAGTGACGAAGAACGAAAGCAATCGAAAGAACGGGACAATAGAAGACTGGACTTGGATGGATAAAAGACATAAGAGTAAGGGACAGACCTTTTCCAAAGAGACTAGACAATACAATTACAACCACTAAATTAGGTAATAATACTTACTGTTATTCGATTATCTCTGGTCTGGACTTCTAATCATCAGTGAAATAAGATATTTAATTTAATAACAAACTTAACCGAATTTTGATAACTATAGGACCAAATTTTCCCTAGAATTTTAAATTATTTATTTTAATTTCTTATTTAGGGGGTAATTTACCAAAAACCCCTCCACAACTTAATGAACTAGTGAGCACGATGATAATATTAAAGAAACATGTTTTTCACATTTTATCTATTACGTAAAACTTTTAATTTAAAATTAAAAAAAAGTACTGTCAGTTGTTAGTTAGACAATCACAAAATTTGATAATGTCAAACCAAAATCTAAAATCTAAAATCTAAAAATTTATATAAAAGCTAAAACTCTTTGAATCTCTCTATTGTCCATTTAATATTTTATAATCTCATCATTGGTGATAGAATAAAGCATAAAAATGCCTATAACCTGAAAATTCCACTTGCAAAGTTAATGATAGGCATTCGGAAACTTTATTGAAGAAAATCCCATCATCTCTAAAATTAAAATTGTTGTCCAGACCAGACAAGAAGGAACTTTTACAAATTAGAAATTAGGCTATGTTTAGTTGAACGTAAGGTTTTTAATAAAATAGAATGAAATGAAATAATTTATAATAGAATAGAATATAGATAGATGTAATACTAGAAAATTATTGTTTGAGAGGAATGAAAAGGTTTATGATATAATATAGTAAAATGTTGTTTGGAATAAGAGTTTATAATATAATATGGTGAAAAGTTGTTTATTATTTTATGTTCTATTATAAACTTCCAATTTGGCAAGTTTATCATTTTTACTGTTTATGATGGAACGAGATGTAATATGAAACTCTCATCTTCTATCTCATTCTATTATAAATTCTCCTCGTAAACGATAGAATAATATTATATTTTATTTCTTTACATCAATAAAACCCCCAACCAAACATAGCCTTACGGGTTTAGTGTCATTAAGCATTTTAAATTTATTGTTTCATTTTTTTATCATTGAAATTTAAAATTAGACAGTCAAAGGGTATATAGTGGACAATAATATAATTATCTAAACTATTAACAATTTCGAATTAAAAAAAACATATGATACTAAGAGAGTATTCGTATAACAAATTGTTTCTTTGCGAAAAACAAATAATATAGAGATAATTATTTCTTTAGAGAAAAAATGTTTCAAATGATCTTTTTTCCTTCCGATAAATATACACATTTTTAATAAAAAAACTTAATACATATGAGATAAAATTTAAATAATATTCAAATTATGTCCGAGTTCTAGAAACATCTTCACCATTAACAGAACCCCATGCTCTTAGGATTTCCGTAGGTTTTGGGTGTTCTGTTTTTATTTTTGAATTTTTTATCAGATTAGTTTGGGTGGGACACAAAGGTAATGCGGTGTCGTGCAGCTTAATTGATGAAATCAGAGACTAATCACATCATTAGCCTTTGGACTTCTTCCAAGAGTTAAAAACGGTTATACTACCGAAGTCACTCCTAAAGTTCTTCCCAAGGGCCACGATCTATATTTGCATCATACTCACTGTGGATGAATTCCCACCTAATCCTGACCCCTGATTATTAACAAAACTATGTCCAATATTATAGGAGATATTTAACTGTTCAAAAACCTACGCAGATATACTAGGGGTTTTTAGTTAAGTAGAGCATTTCCAATGACTTGGCATAAATCACAAAACTAGGATTCGTGGATCACGGTATGAATCTTCCTGGAATTCACTATCCAGGAATTGGGTCTTCGTTTGCTTTTGTTTTCTCGCTTTTGATTCCGTTCCGCCGCCTTTTGTGAGAGATGAATGCTCATTTCCAAGAACGTCAACATGTCATTGGTACCAGAGAAAAGAGCGAATGCAAGTGTTTATCTGATGTGTTTTCCAAGGTCTTGAAGGTTCTCCTTGTCGATGATGATCGGACTTGTCTTGCGATATTGGAAAGGATGCTCCGAGTTTGTCGATACGAAGGTGCTCTACTTGCCTACTCCGTTTACTGATCATGTTTCGTTCCTTTTCACATACACAATATTTTTTGACGCGTGACTTAACATTGCAAAGTTCTCACCTTTTCATTGTGTTTTGTGTTTCCATGGTAGTTAAAGAATATAAAATATTCTATCATATTAAAGTTATGTGGCTAATGAAATTTCAGTTACAAAATGCGGACTTGCAAGTGATGCTTTATCAATGCTACGAAAGGACAAGAACAGGTTTGATCTCGTTGTTAGTGATTTGCATATGCCCGACATGGACGGACTTGAGCTCCTGGAGATCATTGGGTTAGAGATGGAAGTGCCAGTCGTCAGTAAGTATACACACATACAGATTCTTGAAACCATTCGTGAATAATGATTTAAAACAGTCAACTTTATATGCACATAATGTGCTAATTCTGTGACTTACAATACCAGTAATGTCATCGGATGAGGAATTTAACGCCGTGTTCAAGGGCGTGGTCCACGGTGCTTGCGATTATCTGATCAAGCCTGTTAGGATGGATGACGTTAAATTTTTGTGGCAGCATGTATGTCGCAAGAGAATGAACGCTTCCATGGAATTGAAGAGGCTGCAAAGAGATGAAGAAGCTGAATTGAATCCTTCAAAATCTGACAGTGCCAATGCTGTGTTCTCCAGAACTGGAGAAATTGGTAGAGTTTTGAAAAGGAGAAGAGACGATGAAGACGAACTTGATCACTCAGGCTCAGATGGGGCTGCCAAGGGAAAGAAGCGCTTGGTTTGGACTAAAGAACTCCACGAGAAGTTTGTCGAAGCTTTCAAGCGTCTTGGCCCTGAGAGTATGACTCTTTCTAAGAATTTGTTTTTCTTCTTTGCTGATTCCTCGATCCAAAAAGAGAGAACAAAAATCACGTCTTTTGTCAATCTAAAAGTGCCCTAAGTTTGATAAAGAGCATAGGATTGATGTCTGTTTTTGGATTGTAGATGCTGTTCCAGCCAAAATTTTGGAAATGATGCAAAGAATGAACGTTCCCCTTATAACTCGAGAAAATGTCGCTAGCCATCTTCAGGTCTTCAGTTTTGTATTTCTTTTTTCCATTTTGGTTTATTTTTTCCATTTCAGTTTCTTCTGATGCTGAATGTACTGACTATTACAACTGTAAACGTATTCAGAAGTATCGCAAGTATCTGCGTAACATGGAAGAATTTCAACTGCATAATCATGAACGTTTGGCATCTTCAGGACCTCACAGAATGGCAGGTTATGATCAATCTTCTTCAGCAAATAGGTTCAATGTCCAAATGCGAGCCACACAAAGTTACCTTAGTCCAGTGCACAGTCTAACTTCGCTACAAGCAAATGGTCCTGTTGCACTAGGTGCAACCTCTAGTATGGCAGCGCCTTTTAATGATCAAAGGAACCTTCTCTGTTCTGCAGTGAAAGATGCAAATTACTATTCAGAAACTCCCGCAGCAGATTTTTCTGTTAATGATAGCTCTGGCGTTGCTCAATCCTGGAGTCTCGTATCGCCATTCGGTGTTGGTTCAATTGACAAAGAATATGAATATGTAAAACCGGAAAATGTTGTCTATCAATCGCAGAACCTGCCAATGGTTTCTTGCGAGATGAATGATGATTCTAACTCTCAGTTGATCTACGACCCTTCTCTTCACGTTCAACAGTTTGATCAGAATGACATTTTACAAGGACTACTCATGGAGGTTGGTTTCCTTAGTACTTAAACGCATTCTACTTTCCAAATCCTGGCAGGTTTTGCATGGCATTTCTTGTTTTTAACTTCTAAAATGCTCATCTTCCCTTTTCTTTCTTGGATAACAGGCACAACAAGGAGTTCTGCAGGTCGATTATAACTCTGATTGGCCATCTGATAATAATTGTTGAGTGACCTATTAGGGTACCCTGGCAATCCAATGAGAATTAGAGCCTCATTATTCACTCTAATTCAATCGTCACATAGGTCTTCTCATCCGAATATGAAGATGATTCAGAGTATGAGAGATTAGAGAAAGTAGAATGTTCAAGAAACCACCCGCAGTTCTAGGCTGTAGAAACTTTTCTTTGTTAGTTTCTGACAGTTTGATTAGTTGGTATCTTGTTTTATTTAAAATCCAACTACCATGAACTTAGAACTACTCAAATTCCATCAAAATAAATACATTTGGATTTCCTACCCAGCCATTTGAATTATATGCAATGTTTTCAAAGCTTTAAGCTTCGTAAATTAATTAAAAGTTAAATAAAATTTAAAAATTTTGAAAATAATCAAAGAAAAATATCGTAACTTTCAAAAAATTTGAAGTAATAAATTGAACTGGTTTGATTTTCAAAACATTGATTATATATATATTTATTAAATTTTATAATTTAATATATTTTTATAAACTCAATCTGAGTATTATGTAATTCAATAACCACTTTACCCTAGTCTTCAGTATCTCTATCTCTATCCTTGAAAATTTTTGAATTTTCAATTTTGAAAATAGCTAACGAACAAACTTATCCTGAATAAGAACACCTGAAGAATTGTTAGCTTTAACTAGTCCTTAGCACGAAAATTAACATACGTGCATGACGCACGTCTCTTAGTAATAGGCAACCTTGGGACATTAATTTTAAGTTTTTGTATAATTAAAGATAAATGTTTTAAAAATCTGACGTTGGATAAAAAAAAATTTAAGATTCAACGGTATTAGTCATAAAGATTTAGTAAAATCAAAATTTTAAAATATGATTAAATGAGATTATTCTTGTACGTTTAAAAATTTAAAGTTTAATTAAAAAATTATTAAATAAAAATTAATTGATTTATTATGATTTATAAGAATTTATTAATTTACAAAAATAGTTGTTAACAACAACAGTTATTAAAATAAATTGAACCAAAAAATTAAACGATTCAAAATTTTAAAAGTTAAACTGACCGAATTGATCGAATTTTTTTAATCACGTTAATTTTTGAATGATGAGATACCAAAATTGTTAGAAATACTGTTAAAATCAAAGGTTAAAAAAATCTAACACATTCTTTACAAATTTTGAATTGTGTAATTTTTTGGTTCAAATTTTAACCTTTAATTAATCGGTCAATTTTTTTAAATTAATAAATTTTTATAAATTAGTTAATTTTTATTTAATAATCAATAATAAAATTTTCTTATATTTTTAATTTTATTCGATCATTATGTACTTTTTAAATTTTAATATTTTATTTTACTTATTTATATTCTAATCCGGTAATTTTAAAAAAATTGCAGTAGTTGTAACTGTTTTAGGAGCTATGATTACTGGTACCTGGGGTCATCCAAAATCTGTCTAATTAGATTGAGAGTATAATTCGCAATTTTAGTATTCCACATGTAAAGGTTTAAAGACCAAGTCAAATTCTTGTTATCTATCATCAGGATAGCGAGTTCAAAAAAGCAAACCAGATGATAAGATCGGGATTCTAAACACATGTACTCAATCCAATAGGTGACTCTCTCCGATTTGTAAGATTCCTGTTAAATTGGACATAGCCGTCTTTTACAATTTATCTCATCACACAGGTATCATTTGTACGCCTTGGCCTTATTCCCGAAACGACGGATCATCTATATTTGGACAGATTTAGAGGAATTTGACTGACTAATTATGTCAAATCGTTGATAATCATATTTAATAATTAATTGATTGAGTTAGTAGATTAAATTCAATCCGTTATTCTTCAAAATGCTCTTATAAGAAATGTTTTGTTCCACCGCCAAAAGTTATTACAAAGTATAAAGAGATGAGAGGAGAGATGAAGATAGAGACAAAGATAGAGGTAGAGATAAAGCTAGATAATCATAAAGTGTTAACTCAATTTACTTGAAGTTGAAGTAAGAAAAATCATTTGGTTTATTAAAAAATTAAATCAAATTGAAATTTTTTTCTTTAATAAAATTTTGTGCTCTATATTGATATCATTATTTTTAAAAATTATTCCTTTTTAATTAAATAAAACAAGTATCATTAGATTTAATATTGTACAACACAAAAATTGTTATCAAATTATTTTATACTAACAAAAATTTTCTATAATGTTAGATTCAAAGATTGGGTTGGGCAGGAAAGTTTCGAATTGCATTCATTGTATTTATTAATACTTGGATTAAATTTTGTAATTAAGAAGAATTAAACATTAAATTAAAAAAATTATATTTAAATATTTTTAAACATAAAAATGTTTCTACAAATAGTTATTATGTGTAAGAAAAATATTTTAATTTTAATTTAATAGATAAAATTATTAAAAATCTTTTTTAGTTTTAGTTATATATAAGATAAGACTAATTTTATTAAAGGATTACATTTTCATATGATTAAAAATAAGTTTTATGTTCATTAACTATTACATTTTTCCAGTTTAGTTTCTAACATTAATTTAAATAACTATTTTTTATTTTGAACATAGGCAAATAGATTTTAATTTATTTAACTTTAACAATTTGACTAAATCAAATTGAAACGTAAGCATAAATGCTTACGAGAACATTCAAAACAATACTAAGATATAATACACATATTCTTATAAATCGTTTTTTAAGTCACACTCTTATAGGTCATTTCATGCATAAATATATACTAATAAACAGTTTATTTCACCAAACATCTTTAAATAAACAGTTGATATTATCCGTTGGTCAAATAAGCTATATTAATTCGCTGTCAACTAACAGCTATTACTATATGCTGATGGCCAAACAGGGCCTTTATGAACGATTTTAACTTCATTCAAAGTGTCGATATACATGAGTTTATTATTATTATTATTATTATTATTATTATTATTATTATTATTATTATTATTATTATTATTATTATTATTATTATTATCATCATCATCATTTTTGTTGTTTTTATTATTATTAATCTCTTATTATTATGAATATTACTACTAGTAGTAGTAGTAGTAGTAGTACTACTACTACTACTACTACTACAATTACTATTTTTAATACCTATTTTTAGTTTCATTTTATTTTTAATTTTACTTAGTTATTTATTTATTTATTTACGACAAATTTATCTTTTCATTTTCTAGCTCCAAATGATCTTCATTGTTTTCTGAAGTGGAGGTTGATGATCAAAAATTATATAATTGTCTCATCATCTCAAAATATTCTTTTTTCATTGTTGTTACATCTAGTAGTATTTGGGTTTTAGATCTTGTTGCAAAAATATTATAGGCTCATTAATGCTTTGACTAGTAGGCTAAGAATGTTGGGCTAACCATTCTCTCACAGCATAATGGGAGGCTTTATGACCTTGGGAAAATTTATCCTATTATTTTATTTTAAATTTTATGATCAATATTGACATTGAGATGAGGGTCTAACTTGTAGTCATATTTCTACGTCATTACTCAAGGAATAAAGAATTGTGATGTAAATAGTGATGGAGGGAAACATTTTTAAAAAAATTAAAAATGATTTTTATACATCATAATAAGGTGTACAACTTACAAGAAGTCCGCCTAAATGAAATTGGGAAAAAAGGTGTCATAAGGTTTCAAGCCTATTCCCAAATCGACTATATATGACTAATGAAGCATATTACAACATTCCTCTTCTAACAATTCTGCTAGGCTCTAGGGCATTTTCACCCTTGCATGGTTCCTACTACTATTCCTAGAGGACAAATGTCACAGACTTTAGAGAGGGCTTTTCACCGTAGCTCAAGTATGCTCCTCTTTCTTTCATTGATCTTTCATAGACTATTCTTCCTTTTCCTTTATTGGGCTTCCAGAAGATTACGGGATGGTCAAATTATAATCCCCACTCAATCATCCTCTGTAATGGCATGTTAATGGTTGCCTTGGGTATATACAAGTGTTCTCTAATTTTTTGTAGAAGGTTAGAATTGAATCTGTTTGGGACTGATGTTGATCTTTGAAGATTCTTGTCTTGTGTTCCTTTTATACGCTAGACACTAGGTAAGCAAACACTATACTTAAGATTCTTTTATTATCTTTGGATGCATGACTAATTCTATAACAATAGTGGATTGTTTCTATCCACGATATTTTAGGGGGCCCAATTCTACATCTTTGCATGATGCAGAGCAACATTTCAGTAGAAATGCAATTAAAAATTATGTGGTCAAGGGTCTTTGTTTCCTTTTTACACAACACACTTATATTAGGGATGTATAGTAATTTAGCTACTCTATCAGTGGTAGATAGTCTACCCTTAATAGCTAACCATAGAGCATAAAAATTTTTTACGAGAGCACAACCTTCCCATACCAGGTGGAACTATTCGCTTTAGGGGAATTAATCCAAAACAGTTCTCTGAAGGACTTGTTAGGGGGAGTATTTGTGGTGGAACCCTTCCTGGTGATTGAGTCCTTTGTTGGAACCAAAAGGTGGCTGAATTAGAATTAAGTAATAGCCAAATGGGAAGGGAGTTTTACCAAGCTTCTTTTGATGTAAAGGATTGAGTCAACTATGGCTTCCCCTTGGACAATGACTTTAAGAGGCACTAGTTCTTGCTTGAGATTTAACACACCAAAAGGAACCAATGGTCCTTTCAGAATCTGGTGTTTTTTCCGTTGCCAACATAATATTGGATCTTTTCCAGCATATAACTTCTGATTTTGAGAATATTGAGGAAGGTGGCAAAGGCATTTTTATTGGTCTGAAGGGTCCATAATTTCTTATCCTTGATGTAATAGTTGTTGACCCATCGCAACTATGGTGAATTTTCATCCTTGAAGAGCCTCCAGGCTTTTTGGTAATAAATCTTTTATGATTTACCTCAATAAGTATAAAACCTAATCCCCTTTGCCTTTTGGGGGTACATACTTCACTCTAATTCACTTTAGCATTCAATACTCCATCTGTTCACCCATTTTATAGGAAAAATCTAAAGATCTTCTCAATCTATTTGATGATAGAGCTTAGGATTGACAAATGGGATACCCATTAGACATAAAAGGAGCTTAAAATTGAGGAGATTAGTTGAGCCCTTCCAACCATTGATAGAGATTTAAAATTCCAACTTAGTAATCTTTTATCTATATTTATAGTATTTAGGCCGGTATTTTTCAATGTGTTATATCCTTTATAAATTTTGTGTGGAAATATTTAAGATATATAGTGATACTACTTTGTCCAACTAATGAACAACAAAGGAAAATTATATTTTTCTCTGGTGTTGAAAAAGAATATCTATGAATGGTGGTTTGAGTTATTGGTAAATAAGAAAGCATTAAACCAAGCTTATTAATAATCATAGTAACTACAGATGGGTGAATATGGAATATTAATTAAGAACCTAGCTTTAATTTTTCAATATTTTTAGGATTCTTGTCCCCACTCAAGAAGATGGAAGATTTTATTGATTTCGTAAGTGGAATAAACAAGGTTGGCTTTATCAAACTTAATAAAATGGTGCTTTATTTTTACACAAATAATAGGCTTGTGACTTCAAGAGGTTATAAATCTTATAGTGCCAGCCTTGGGAGAAATTATTATGAATTGCTTCAGAAGGATTTGGATTTTTGTTAAACCAAACGAGGATCTAATCATTGTTTTAATGATAACAAAACATAAGTACTACTAATAGATTTATTATTTTGATAAGAAGGAATATGAGAACAAGATATAATCATAAACTCAAGAAGATAGTTCACGAATTTGATAAAAGAAAAGATAAAGTTTGCAACTTATAAAGTGAAGACTAGTTCAAAGATAAAGGAAGATCAAGGAGTATCAAGTTTATTCTTTAGTTTGTAATATTAATTGCAATCTCATTTAAAAATTTTGATATTCTAAAATGCTCACTATACATAAACATTTTATATCACTTTATTGCATGAGTTTTTCACTCATCAATAGACATTTAAGCTTTTGGTTTTAATATAAAAGCCTTCTGATATTCCAAACAAACTTTAGATAACATTTTTGGGAAGTGTTTAAATCATAATTATATCAAACAAATTGAGTTTAAGCATTTAAAGTTTTAATCGACCAATATACATAAAAATTATCAATTTGATATACTAAGAATTTGTAATCACATTGGTTGATGTATTTGTCAAACAATATGCCATATTAATGTACCAATATTTTTGCTAGCCAACCATAGTCTTAATAGTTTGTGAATATGTGCATTCAATGCACATTGGTTGACCAATATGCTATACCGGTCAACGAGTACTCTATAATTAGTCATTATAATTGCTAGTTTTTACTTTAATAGCTAATAGGGGTCTCAAAACCATATAAATATAGGTCTTTAAATTGGTTTTACCATCAAAAAGGATTTAGGTGTCTTTTACACATATTTCTAGGTATTCTTCAATCATTTAAGCATCATTGTCTCATATTTTTATGAGTGAGCCCATTAGGAGTTATCAAGTGATAAAGTGAGGTATTTTGAATTCTAATATTTGGTTATGGCATTATATTATTGTAATTAGGGTTGATACAAGTGAGATTAAGGTTTCTCTTTACCTTTGAAGAAGATTGTAAAAGAGTTCCTCTTTGTCGAGTAAGATTGTAGAAATATTATATATTCTTTTCCTTAAAAGAAGAATTATATCAAATTTTTTATTCTTTGATGGAACCTAAGAGAATTTGAAATTGGTGAGTTCAAGATTTTAAGTAAAGTATACTAACTTATAAAAATAATGCCTACAAATAATCACAATTGCAAGAATGAAATAAACATAAAAGAATTTAACTGCGTTTGCAAACAATATAGTAAAGAGTAAGGAAAGAGAAACGTAAACTAATTTATAATGGTTTAACAAACAATCCTTGCCTACATCCACTTCTAAAACTCTTCTTAAAGTTTTGTTATAATTCTTCATTCAATGGGAAGAATAGCCTTGTCAATCTTTTATTTTGGTAAACAGGAACCTCATTTTCAATCCTTCTTTAAGGTAAAGATGAACCTCAAACCACTTTAGGTACTCCCAGTACAATGATCATAATCTCTAAAAATATCTTACAACTCAAACTTTCCCCCTTAGATATTTTGATAATCACAAAAGGCTCATACAATCAAAATGAGATAATGAATTCTCATGTCAAAAGCACTTAAATGCTTCTTGATACTAAAATCAATGAGAAAACACCTATTTATAATGTTTTAGGACCTTTCCTGTTGGACCCCGATCCTCTCCATACTAGTAATGCATGTGATTAGATTTTGTTGAGGATTAATTTCGATTAAATTGATTGTGATTAGGTTTTAATCATAATGTTTTTGGGGGTAGAAATTTTTTTTTAGGATTAATGTTATTAAAAGGAGAAATTGAGGTTAAATTAGAAAAGCTTATGGTGTTAATTAGAATTGA
>JANZXP010133702.1:0-15491 GCA_027576715.1 Erythroxylum flavicans
GTTTTTATGGGTTAGTATAAGTTTTTGAGCTTAAATATTATGTTTTTGAGATACCTTGATGTGTTTGTTAGTGTTTCAGGATCAAAATCGAAAAAACAGAGAAGTTTCAGAGACTTTCGAGCCAAAACAACCACTCACGATCATGGCACAATAGGCCACGATAAAGACAGAAGCATGGGAGCCAGCCCACGATTGTGGCATTTGGGCCACGATTGTGGCAGAAGACTATGCCACAGCCACGATAATGGCCTGATTGCCACAATTATGACAGAAAGGTTTGATGCAGGCCACGATCGTGACAGAAAGGTTTGATGCAGGTAGAAATACAAGAGAAAACATCAAGTTTTGAGAGATTTTTTGGACCTTTTTGACCCTGGAAAAACCCTAGGGTTGTTCAAGACTCAAAAGGTATTTAAAGAACAAGAAGAACAAAAGAGAGGGAGCTTTTGCATCAGCCACAATTTCAAAACCCTAGAGAGATTTTTCGAGAGATTGAAAAAGAAAAGAAGAAAGAGAGACATGGAGAAGAAGCCTATACTAAATGATTCCTGAAAAAAGAGGTTTCCACTCATTGCTGCCTCCGTCATCTATTTCGAGTCTATTTTTGGTTTAGTTTCAATTTTTTGATTATATAGAATTTAGGATAGCCGTTGATTATAGAATTGTTGAATGTTGAGGATTGTCTAAACTCACCTTCGGGATATTTTATCATTGATATTAATGAAATTTAATTGTTGCATTTTTATTGGATTTATTGTTATTTAAATTCTGCAGTTGCATAATTCAGTGATAAACTGAGAGAGTGAACTAAGTGAAAATCATTAAATTGGGCTATCGAGAGTTAGGTAATTTAATAGAACAAGAATTAAATCAAACCGATAAATTTGTGTGAAGAGAGATCTTGCATAAGTTTTCAGTAGTTTTTAGACAACTTAAGATCTGAATAGATTTTATGTATTGTAGTTTTTGGACAACTTAGATTTTACAATTAGATTAAGCCTCCTTATAGGATGGACACCTTAGGTCCTACGGAAATGACCCGTGTGCTTGCAAAATATCAAGGTTAAATTATTAAAGCTTTTTCATATCGAAAACCCACAATCAATAATTCTCTCCCATTTTCACTCCAAAATAGGTAATGACTGTAACTTCCCAACTGGAGCCTTATGCTTTGCCTTAATCTGTTGGCAAGTCAAACACTTAGCCACATATTCAGCCACTTGCATTTTCATCCCTGGCCACCAAAAATACTGTTTCAGCGTATTATACATCTTGGTGGTGCCAGGATGCATAGCGGAAGCTACTATGTGTGCTTCCTCCAAAATCTCTTTCCTCAGTTCCTCAATATCGGGTACACATAATCTCTATTTCATCCACAATGTCTCATTTGCCAATTCAAATTCATAATTCGGGTTCACTTTCAACTTTTCAATAAGCTTCACAAATTCTGGATCTTACCTTGAGCTTTTCTGATCTGTTCATGTAACATCAATCTAAGCTTCAATGTTGCCCTTAATACTTCATTCTACCTTAAATTTAGCTCAACATTCAATGCTCTTAATTGAACTAGATGTGGTAACCTTGATAACTGTACTTGAGTCACATTGTTATTGGATTTTCTACTTAATGCATCAGTCACCATATTAGTTGTACTAGGATGATACTCTATCGTGCAATTATAATCTTTTAGCAATTCTATCCATTGCTATGGTCTCACATTCAACTCTTTCTGATTTAACAAATACCTCAAACTTTTATGATCAGTGAATATCTGGAATGTCTCTCCATATAGATAATGTCTCCAAATCTTTAAAAAAATTACCACTACAGTAAGTTCTAAATCATGAACCGGATAGTTAAACTCGTGAGACCTCAACTATCTCAATGCATATGCAATCACTTTGCCATACTGCAACATAACACTTCCTAACCCCTGGTGTGAAGCATCACTATACACAACATAACCTCTAGATCTAAGTGAAATAGCTAACACCGGTGTTATAGTTAACTGATGATTAAGTTCCTCAAAACTCCTTTGACATTCATCATTCCACCTAAAAGATACAATTTTCTTCAAAAGTTTTATCAAAGAGGTTGAGATCAGTGAAAACCCCTCGATAAACCTTTAGTAGTATCCTGCTAATCCAAGAAAACTCCGAATCTCTGATATATTTCTCAAAGCTTCCCACTTCATTACTACTTCATCCTTCCTTGGGTTTATCTGTATGCCCTATCCAGACACTATATGACCCAAAAATACTACTTGATCCAACCACAATTTTCATTTACTGAACTTAGCATACAATTGCTTCTCTCTTATTATCGGTAGGACTAACCTCAAATGTTCAGTATGTTCTTCTATACTCTTTGAATAAACTAAAATATCAGCGATGAACAGGGTGATAAAGTGATTTAAATAAGGTTGGAATACCTTATTCATCAAAGCTATAAAAGTAAGTGAAGCATTTGTCAACCCAAAAGGCATCACCATAAACTCAAAATGCCCATATCTAGTTCTGAATGTACTTTTCGATACATCAGCCTCTGCTATCTTCAACTAATAGTATCTTGATCTCAAATCTAGTTTAGTGAATACCAAAGCTCCCTGTAATTGATCAAACAAATCGTCTATCCTTGGCAACAGATACTTGTTCGTAACTATCACTCGATTTAACTGTTGATAATCAATACACAAACCAAGGATCCATCTTTTTTTTCACAAATAAAACTGGGGCTTCCTAAGATGACACACTTGGTCTAATAAAGCCCTTATCCAATAACTCTTGTAACTGAGCCTTAGGTTCCTTTAATTCCACAGGTGTCACCCTATATGGGGGAATAGATATAGGAGCAGCACCTAGAACTAGGTCAATAGAAAATTTTGTTTCCTTATCTAGGGGTAACATAGATAATTTCATGGGAAACACATCTAGGAAATCCCTAATAACAAGAATGTTCTGTACTGTCTGCTCAGTATGGGTATCAACTACATAGTCTAGGTAAGCCTCACATCCACCTTGAATCAATGTCAAAGCATTCATTAACGAGATTATTCTGGGTGGCACTGCTTGATTAACACCTCAAAAGATTACTCTCGGCTGATTAGGAGATTCAAGAATTACCTCCTTAGTGTAGCAGTTCATTACAACCCTATGAGCAATGAGCCAATCCATACATAGGATAAGGTCTATCTTACTTAATTGTAATACAATCAGATTTGCTTCCAATTCTGCCTGATCAATTCGAATCATACACCCTTTACAAACTTCACCAATGACTATAATACTACCTAATGGTGTACTCACTTCTAAGCCACTTTCCAATAACTGTCTCTCACATTGCAATTTAGATGACAGATGCAGTGTGATGAAAGAATGTGTAGATCCTAGATCTACCAATGCAAATGCTTTAAATTGAAAAACATTTAATACATCTGCTACAAAATTTAGGAAATTCTAAGCCTCCTATCTGGTGATGGCATAAATCCTTTCCTGAGACAATGACTGATTACTCCACACCTTAGTCCTAATAGTAGGACCAGCTGAACTCACTCTGTCTCTACCTCAGCCTCAGCCTCAGCCTCTCTGTCCAGATCCACTTACTCTGCTCTATTGGATAGTTATCTCAGTTACAAATCTTCCTCTTTTATAGACTGTGCTCTGAAAACTATAGGACAGCCTCTGATTTGATGTTCAAAGGAGCCACAACGAAGGCAAGCTCTTAATAACTTCCAACATTCTCCACTATGCTTCTTTCCACAATGTTTATAGTTAGGTATCTACCCAGATACTGTACCTCTACCACTGCTAGCTTGTACAAAACTACCCCTTGGTCTGAACCCCAACTGTCTTAATCTAGTCAATGGTCAAAACAATCTGTTATGGCATTTACTAAACCTTCTGCCAGAATCAACTTGGGACTCACCCTGTCTCTTCATTCAAAACTCCTGTCTATATTCTCTTTGACCATTTTTCAACAACTGTTCTATTCTGATTGAGGCAGCTCCTAGTTTCGTAAAACTACTCAGATTAGTGATAGCCATCCTCGTCCTTATCTCCATATTCAGCACATCCTCAAACTGTTTATACTTGTCTTCCTCAATCGGAATCAATACAGTTGCATATCTCATTAACTCATTGAATCTTATCTTATATTTGGCTATAAAGAGACTTTTTTACTTCAGATCTAGAAACTCTTTCATCTTTCTAACCAAATAAATCTTCGGCATGTAATTCTCCTTGAAGACTCTCAGAAAGTCTTCCCACTTTAAACTACAAGGCCTGGTGGTATTGCCTGGAACAGTTTTCCACCACTGATAAGCTAGACCTTGCAATAACAAGACTATATAGTCAAACTTCTCATCTAACTCACATTCCATCTGATCAAAGATTCTTTCAGTTCTCTCTAACCATCGTTCAGCCTCAGCAAGGTCTGTAATTCTATAAAAGTCTACAAGCCCCTGCTTTCTTAGTTTATCATATCTCCTTTCTCTCCTCTCAGGAATTCTTTGAGGGATTTGATCAAATCGAGGTATTGAAGACTCTCTATTGGCTCCTACAGACTCTAGATCAGCTGATTTTCAAACTTGACCACCTATAGCAGATGACCTATAATAGGCAATAATCGGGATTACTATACGAATCTCTCACTGTATATCATGTCTATATGCTTATATCTGTCCCTATGGATGCCAAACTATGCTCTGATATCAAAACCTGTAACACCCTGCTCTATAAGGCATGTGCCCGAACATCCCGGAGGACATTCCGACACATGCCCTGTGAAAGCGGCATGTTAGAGTAGTGACATTTTACATAATATGGCATCATATACAAAACACAAATACTTAAAATATCAACTCCTTATTCCATTTTTAAAACATAATTACCCTGTAGCATTACACTCCATAATTCATATATATAGTATCACCAATATATTAAAGAATAATGCTCTTTTACAAAATATTCTACATGGAATGAGAAACTAAACAAAAACATTCTATCTAAACTCCATAGACTCAACTGATCGACCTTTGAGCCATTTCTTGAGTCCAAAAATGCAATACTAGAATTCTTCTATAACATCTTAGAAGCTAGGTCTCCTCGCTCATACCTGAAAATCAGCGTTGCAATTTTGAGGAGTTTTACAAACTCATTGAGTGAAATGTCATTGATATACTCACTCATATTAGACCACAAAAATAATTCTCCATTCAATTTACAAATGAATCACATCAACAAATACTAAATAGGAAGGTTCACTCATTTCAAATTGTAAGAACAATTCACATTTTATAACACAACAAATACTCATTTATTTTTCCATTATATATACCAAATAGTTCACTTATTCGTTTCTATTCAATCATCAGACACATGTAAGGATGTATATGCAAATGCACATGTGATTCCACTTTTGATGTTACTTTGTTATGACCGAGCACTTTTTTAACTGTCCCATATCTGTTGTGAATACCGGGCTCATTGATAACTATTCTGTATCCATTATGGATACCAAAATTATTTTAATATTGAGCTTGTGGCTCTCTATACACATTTTTTTAGGTTTTCACTAGCCACTCTAGTCATTTTTTATGAAGGAAATCAAGGAGGGATTCAAGAGAGGCAAGGGAATTAAGAGGAAGGGCATCCTTAAGTCCGATACCTAAGCAAGCAAGGATTTTTAACGTGAGTTACAGTTTTATGATGAAGTAATAAGCCATAAATGTCTTTCTTTCAACGATTTCAATATAGCATAAACGTGCATTTGTTTGTTCTTGTTTGGTGTAGTACAAAGTGTTATATGTTGCTACATGTTTTACATACAAAAATGTTTTCTTCAAAGCTGCGTACTTTATGAAACCATGTTTCGGATATGAAAAGAAAGTTTCCAAAAAGCTGCCGTTTTGGGCAGTAAGTTTTCAAGATCATGAAATATATGTGTTATGTGGGTTTGTGATAGTCCCCTAAGTTAAGTCAAGTGCACTTGTCTAAAGGCTTCTCCCGCCTACCCGCTTGTGGCATGGAGCTCCTTTATCGACTCCCATAAGTTAACGGCTACGCAAGACCATAAATTGGAATTGCGCTAGTACGTTCTGTTCACGGCTACATAGGACCCTTAAGGGAAATGTGTAGTACGTTCTGTTTTGGATCTACCCGAACCATTATGATGTGCTCATGATTCGTTTGCCAAGATGCATGCATACATGATTTGTAACTGAATGTGTTTTGTCTGTGTAAAAAGGTTTTCTGCTTATTACTCAGTTATAAGCCTGTTACCCTCGAGCTTTAAGCTCACCCCCTCTAACTTCTGTTCAATTCAGGTGAAGCACCAGAGAGTGAGTAATTTCAGGGTATAAGGCAGCAACCAGTTTGCAAATATTCTTTTGTAATCTTTAGGGTTGATGTTTTGAGAACTAAGTCTTTAGCCACCTTTCAAGTTTTATTCGTCTATGAGTACTGATGTATTATGGCTTGTAAGGTTATTAAAGCCTTGTAAAACAAATATACATTTGGGGATGTATGATTTATGGATATATATTTCTGTGCATGATTATGATTTCTGGTTAAGTTTTTACGTTGCATGTGTTGATCCAATAAATTAAGGAGTGAGAAGGATTAATGCTCACGTTTATATGATTTTGACATGAGTCTCGAATAAATGAGAGCGGGTGAGAAGGTTGATAGAGTACAATAAATAAGGTGGACGCAAAGGAAAATACATAGGAAGAGTATCCTCTGTGATGACGTCATAACACAGAGGTAAGAAGGATATGAGAGTATAAGTATCCTCTGTGATGACATCATAACACAGAGGCAAGAAGGATATAAGAGTATAAGTATCCTCTGTGATGACGTTATAACACAGAGGCAAGAAGGATATAAGAGTATAAGTATCCTCTGTGATGACGTCATAACACAGAGGCAAGAATGATATAAGAGTATAAGTATCCTCTGTAATGAAGTCAGAACACAGAGGCAAGGAGAACTGGAGAGTATAAGGAGGAGTAGAGTTTCACATGAAGATAGAATATAGAGGATAGGATCGTCTGTGTTACTGTTCACAGACTAGCGTTGTGTTACGCAAGGTTTCGTCTGTGTTACTGTTCACAGAGTAGCGTTGCGTTAAACAAGACTTCGTCTATGTTACTGTTAACAGACCTCGTCTGTGCTACTGTTTACAGAGTAGCGTTGCGTTACATAAGACATCGTCTGTGTCACTGTTCACAGACTTCGTCTGTGCTACTGTTCACAGGCATCATCTGTGTTACACAAGACATCGTCTGTGTCACTGTTCACAGACTTCAGACGATAATTCACAGTCGATAGAGGGTCAACTCAGAAGATAAAAGTCAACCACATAAGATAGCACACAGAGGATAGATTACGGGCCAAGGATTATAAGAAGGAGTTAAGAAGTTACTTGAGTTGAAGTGCATCTTCTGTATCACGGTTCATGCTATTGTCTGGGTTACTGTTCACGTATTTCTTCTGTCCCATTGTTGACCCCTGAGAAGATAGAATTGACCTTTGAGGTCTTCATGGAAGTTGTAGGCCTTGAAATTCTCTTTCAAACCATATAAAGAATACCCTGAACCGATTCCCCTAGAGAAAGATATGATGTTTGTAAAATATCATCTGTGTTTCCCAGACTTCGTCTGTGACACTGTTCACGCTATCGTCTGGGTCACTGTTCACCGCGTATCTTCTGTCCCATTTTTGACCCTTCAGAAGATAAAGTTGGTCTTCGAGGTCTTCATGAAAATTGTAGTTCTTGAAGTCCTCTTTCTATCTATCCAAAGAAACCCTAGCTTGAATGCTTATCGGAGAAGTTATACTAATGGTCCCGAAGCATGTATATATGTAAAGTGAGGACTCACTCACGCTAATCATTGAAGGATTCAGGTTGAAAGGTAGGAATGGACTAGTCGACTATTCTAAGAGCTGAACTGAGACTAGAAAAGGGGAGTTTGAGACGATAATCCGATAGTGATCAAGGTGTTCTCTTTGGGAGATAACTTACGTATTAAGGTATTCTACATGCGAGTTAGACTCCGAACTCGAGGTCCGACATATGTGATATTAGAGCAAGTAAGAGTTAGACTCCTGGAGCTCGGGGTCTGACATATGTGAATTCATGCATCTCATTACATTGAAACACATGATCAGATAAAGGAAGTTGTGATCGGAGTAGCCAATGAAAAAGAGCTTAAAGCTCAAAATTTGTATAAGAGTCATAGGCTCAATATGTAAAATGAGTCCGGTATCCCCAACAGATACAGGACAGTTATCAATGAGCCCAGTATCCACAACAGATGTGGGACAGTTAAAAAGGCACTCAGTCTCAACAAAGTAACAACTGAAAGTGAGTCACATGTGTATTGCATATACATTTTGATATGCATGTTTTGAATGATTGAAATGGTTTATTTGAACTGTTCTAAATGAGAAATGTGAAATATGTGAACTAATTGTATTTGATGCAATATGATGATTGGGAAATTGATGTTCATTATGTGATGATATAAATTGTCTCTGAATTTTGAATGTGAATTGTTTGTGTGAATTGACATGAGTGAGCACGTTGATGATGGCTCAATCACTGAGTTCGTAAAATGCATCGAAAATGTAATGTGGCTTTTCAGGTACGAGAGAGGAGACTTAGCTTCTAAGACAAATTAGAAGAAACCTAGTACTACTTTTAAACTCAAGAAATGGTTCAAAGGTCGATCAGCTGAGATTGAAGTGTTAGAGTTTTGTATAATTCCTCTTTCATGTACTATAATTTATAAAAAGAGCAGTAGAATTTGATAAGCTTTTGATATTGTATTTATGGATTATGTATGAAAAACTACATTGTAACTATGCTTTTGTAAATGAAATGAGGAATTAAGTTTTTGGATATTTGTGTTACTTATGTATGATGCCATGTAAGCAATTGTGACTGCTCTAACCTGCTGTCTTAATGGTACTTATTCCTGAATGTCCTCGAGATGTTTGGGGAGGTGTCTCCTGGACGTGGTGTGTTACATATATCTTTACATACCCTTTGTTAAAACTCTTTTATAGATGTCAAAGTATGCCAAGTACTTAAAAAATCTCCCTTTCTAATTAAAAAAAGGCTTGAGGAGTCGTTGATAGTGACATTAGGTGTGGAGTGCATTGGTGATTGTAAAATAAGCTACACTAAAAAATCAAGGAGCTAGGGAGTTTTACTATCCCTTAAATCATTGTTGTAAGGGTTAGTATTAATTTGACACCATATGATATATTTAAATAGTTATGATAGATATACACAAGTTAATCCTAAGGGTAAGGGATGGGGAGTAGCTTTTAAGATAGTTAAAGCCACAAGCTATCTCATTGACAAAGATGATATTTATTTTTCTATAGATGTGGTTGATATTATATTCTATTATATTATGATGGAAATAATTCGACAGGATCTATTTGAGACTTGTATCATGTAAGAAGAGGAACAGGAGATGGACAACCCTATTCTAATTGAGCTTAGGGCATATTTGGAATCTAATGGGCCTATGACTAGGAAGAAGAACTTTGAGAAGATTAAAAGACCAAAGGCAAGTAGAATCAAGCCTTCGATTAAAGATCCCATGAGTGAAGTTCCTAAGGAAAAAGTCTCACAAACAACTTATAATAAAATGCTTATTCAGAGACAACCTAATGATTTAAGTACTTTTATCCTAGTTTAACAGCTTTATGAATCTTTAGCATTAATTTTAGTATGATTTTACATTATTCAATTTTTATTAAATGTTTTTTAAGTTAGGTGCAATTTTACTATCGCATAGTTATATTCTTTGATGTTCTTTAATTGTTGGATCATGATACACATTGCTAGTTCATACTTCTCAAACTATTACTACAGAGCTTATTACTATAAGGGGAGCACCAGTAATCCTGATTTCCTTCCTTCTTATTTTCTAATTTTTTATATTCTTTACATCATATACATTAGGGACAATATTATACAACTCGAGTATGAGAAAGGCAATTACTTATGGTTATCAATTTTGTTATAATTAGCTTAATAGGAAATAATTTTAGGAAAAATTTTAACTTTGAAAACATTAATCAAGAGAATTCATTATAACTTTAGTCATTATTATGATTTATTTTGTTTAAGCAAATAGTTATATGTATTAATGATTAAGTTAATTTATTAATTTTGGAAATGGGTTCTTAATTTGCATTATAATATTTCTTGCATAATTTTAATGCACGTTTAATTTAGAAGTGAAATTATTTTAAGAATGTTTAGTATTCTATAAAAATGAAAAAGAAAAAAGAAATGTGTTAATAAATGAGCATTAAATAAATTCACTCCGTTGGTTATAAAACAATTAAAAATGTTAAAGTTAAAGAGTGATACTATTAGTCATTTGAAAAGGTTACCTAATTGAGTAACTAGGATTATTTACAATAAGGTATTTACTTTCACATTAAAAGGTTAGACAACTTTTTAACTAAGCCTATGAATGCTTCAATGTTAATTTAAAGCCAGTGCTTTGCTTTTCTTTCAATAATGGATACGAAAATGTTTAAAAGTTGAAACATTTTTCTGATATATGTTCACTTTAAGCATTAGGTTGAATTTTGTGGATTAAGTTAAAGTTTGAAGTATTGTAGAGTTAAGCTAAATTGATATATGACTTAATGCAAGTAGTTAAATGCCTAGAAAATTGATGAGTTTTTTTAAAGTTATTACATATCTCTGTACAAGGAATCTAACTAGTTACAATATATTAACTAGTTAACTAGTACACCTCTTATCTAAATATAAATTACAGAAGAAAGCATTATAGCAACTAGTTCCTTCTTACTTCATGGCTAACTAACCTTTGTTTGTAATTAGCTAGAATGGCTGCTCGGACCCAATTCACAATAATCTCTATAAGTTGTTGATTACTTGCTTCCATACCCTTATAAATTATTTTATTGCGTTCTCTCCAAATAGAGTAAATAATATTATGAAAAGTAGTTTAAATAATTATACCATTGTTTTAACCAAGTTTCGTACATCTTATAATTAAATTCAAAGTTTCCATTCACTCAAAAGTGTAGAAAGATAATTAAAACATAACCATAAGCCTACTCCATATTGCTTTACTATAATGACATTCAAAAGAGAGATAGTTTACGCTCTCATTTATTTGCTAGCAAAGAACACAAATGGGGTCAAAGCCTCCAAACCATCTGTCTTTTGTTCCTAGTCGATTCTTAATCACCAATCATCTGAATATCGCAGCTTTGGGAATTAAAATTCTTTTCCAAATGACTTTGGCCCAGGGTACTACCTCCATAGCATGAACCAATAACTTGTTACAAGATCCGTTTTTGAAAATATCACTAGAATGGGGTATCTAGACTATGCTAACCTTCCTTTCTCCTGCATCAATGTTGGGTAAATGTTTTGTGATTAAGTTAAAACCTCGAAAGGTTTCAACCTATTCACCTTTATAAATTACATAAACATCAACACTCGAGCATTAGAGGGAATTTGGTTTTTGATACTAGATAGCAAGGGATGAAATTAGTCCAGTTATCATATCAAAGCCATATATCCTCTCCATCACCTAACTTATATTTGATGTGGGGATAAATCATGTCTCGCAAGCTAAGCAAATGATTGAATATCCATAAAAATTCCCTGAACTATTGTAATTGTAAGAAATTCTGATCATGATCCACAATGATGTTTTATTTGTAAATAATCGACAGATCCTTTTTAAGAGCAATACTTTCTACATTTAAGTGATAAGAATTATCCCAAGTCCCTCTAGCTACTTTGGAATAGTTAGATCACACCATTTCACCTTGGATTGCTTTCCATTCTTAGTTTTTCCAGACCATAAAACACGTTTATTATTTAATCCATCTCATTGATAACCCTCTTAGGAAGAACTAAGTGTGCAGAATAATGAATATGCATATTATTCAACCCTAATATGACAAGAGTCAATCGGCCTACCATAGATAAAAAGTTGTATAACCATGTATTAATTTCGACTTTAAGCTTCTCAATCAATGGAAGAAAATTCTAGAACTTAAACTTACGAGAAGTTATTGGGACTCATAGATAAGTGAAAGGTATAGAATGTAGAGCAAAACTAACCAGTCGGCTAATCTACTCAGGTTCCCTAACATCTAAAGTCACATATATTCCACTCTTCTATGTATTTATTTCCAAGCTAGACCGTAACGAGAATGTCTGCATTATGTTCATCAGCATCTAACAAATGTGATAACTTTACTTCTCTGCATTTATAATGATACTGAAACAAATCATTACAATCTACAAGCTTTGATATAAGTCTCGAAAAACCTTTCATAGCTAAGGAAAATAGGTAAGGGGAGAGGGGATCCCTTCACCTAATCCCTTTAACATTTTTAAATGGTAAAGAAGGAACTTCATTCACCAAGATATTGAGGGACGTAGATTGTATGCATTGGAGAATCCAATTCTTGAATTTAGTAGGCAAACCTATCACTTCCAAAAAAAGCTTGCAAATAGGACCAATTGATGGCCTCATAGGCTTTAACCAAGTCAATCTTGAGCACACAATTGTTAATATTTTTATCTAATTGATATTCCCCTAGGATCTCTTGGAGAATGAGAATGTTATCCCTTATATTTTTCTTAGGTAAGAAAGCATCTTGAGCCTCATTGATTATCCCTGTCAAGATTAATTTCAGTCTTGATGCAAGAACTGGTTATGTCCTATGTTTTTTGAAAAAATTCAACAGTGAATCCATCTGAACTAGGTGATTTTAAAGCATTAAGACTGAATAGCATATCCTTGACATCTTGAGATATGAAGGGAGTTAGTAGCATATCTTGTTACGACTGAGTGAGATTAACTGCCAAAACATCTTTCACACTATAACCCCTCTATTGATTGCCTTGGTTACCCACAAGGTGTTGAAAATAACCCCGAATGTAACTGATCACCTCCTGTTGTTCTAAAAAAACATTTCCACCATTGTTTTTCAATTCAAAAATTGTATTGACGTTTCTTCTAGCCAGCTAGGATGCATAGAAAAACTTAGAATTAAATTCTGAAAAGTCAAACCATCCTGATAGTCCTATAGCCTAACAATATCAATGTGCCTTAATGCATAATTGCATGGATCCAAATAACAAACCTCTTATGCCTCTGTTAATTTTTGTTTTAAGTTACTGATGTTTCGATTCTTCGCCTTAATAAACTGCTTAACTTCTTGTTTGCGTTGTCTGAGTTTTTGCATGAACTGAAACATCAAATACCCCTACACCTCTTGCCTCTAGAATTTGCTAATTATATCCATAAATCCTTCCAGTTGTGTATTGCCATTAAAAATTTTGAAGGAATTCCACCTCGAGCCATTTCTTGCATTTGCTGAATAAGAATAAAGGAATGATCTGACATTACATTATCATCAAAATTTACACATGCCTGTGGAAAGTAACTGAGCCAGGAATGATTTACCAATGCATTATCCAATTTTTTCTAAATCAACATAGGTCTTTGCTATTTTTTGTCCAAGTGAATAAGCGATTATTTCCTTTAAGATCTTATACAATCTGATATGCAGAATCTATGGTTAGTAATTGGTGATTTTAATTGCTCTTTAAATGCTTGTGAGATCGAAAGTGGGAATGATTGGTAATTGTTTTCCATCAAGTGCCCAAAAAGGTCAATCCTAATTATGCAAAAGTTACCTTTATTTTTGTCTTAAGGAGACCAAACAAAAAAGGTCTCTTTTCTTTTACTAAATCCTTCACCATTAGTTTTTCCAAAGGATAACCCTCTAATGCTCTACACAAGTATTGTCATCTAAGGGGAAACCCCTTTGACTTATCTTTTCGCATAGCAGATCTTTGCCTAGATTTAGTAGGAGTACATAAGAAGTATCTACTCCAATATCCTGGTTTGTATTGTCAATCTGTTGCACATCCAGGTTTTCATTCTCCTCTGTTATCTTAGATTTATCCACCATACCTTCTGCATACTAAGCCTTACCCACCATATCATGATTACCACCAACCAATATTTAATCACTGCTAGGCAATCCCTTTAGAGTAACATCCACATTAAAATTATTATCCTGCACCTCATTGGTATCCTATTGAACATCTATATGCATATAATGCATCTCCTCTAGAGTACTGTCATATTACTATTACTTTCCTCCCTGCTATGAGAATCCTCCCCCTCATCTTCAATTTGAGACTTTGAACCCTTTTCCTTTTGTTCCTAAGAACCATTTCCCAAATTCTAATTCATATTTGCATCTTCATAGTGTGGTCTCCCTTCATCACTAACTTCAATATGTGTTATTGGTTGGTTTAGTTTTTCAGTCTATACACTCAGTGAAACCTGAAGATCAACTTCTTGACTCACTCTTCTTTAAATTAGGTTCAATCCCCATTAACTGCTCATGTCTTCCTATTTTTAATGTTCCCCCTGAAGGTATCCACTTTTTCATACTATTCTGGGGTTTCCATGGATAAGAGAGCTTTATTTCAGTAGTTATCAACTCCCCATCTACACCAAGTCTCTGAATAGACAAAGTCTTTATCAAAATAGCATTTTTACTTACTTCCATGAATATCTTAACATAACTAAGTCTTACCATGCTAAAGGTTTGAGCGTCTCCATTCCTAGAGGCTTTCCTAAAGAGCTTGCGACAAAACTTAACCCTTCAACTATCCAGAACTCCAAAGGCAAATTATGAAAATTAATCCACATGGGAAAACCTTTTATACATTCTAACTTAAATTCAACTCTAGGTTTCCACTTCTGTACAAACATTGGTTGGCCTCTAATATGTCGAGGCCCCATTTCAATAATTTCCTCTAAATTACTGTCAACAATGAAATTAAACATAATTGTTCCATCATCCATAAGCAATATTTTTTCTAAATTCTTCTTAGCTTACCTTGCATTTTTCTAAATTCTTCTTAGCTTACCTTGTATTGGCCCATGTATTAATTATAGGAAACACTAGTCTTTTTCTTCAAAAGTAACCAACCAATGTTGTCGACCATGCCCTCTTGCCTGCTTATAATAACTCAATAAGTGGACATACTATTCCATCTTTCATTACTTCCTTGAAGTGTTTCATTTGAATTCGTGGCTGATTAAAAATAATCTTCTTCTTCCATGCTCCAGTAATTGGAGGAGGGGTTATTGGAAGAGGAAGCCCTAACTTGACTTACACCATTATCTAGCCTTTTTTGATGATCTAGCTTATGGGATAATACAGGGCACTCATCTGGGAGCGGCAAATAAGTTCACCATCCTCTGAATAGACAATGTCAGCCTTAGCTACGCCCTTCATAGAGGAAGAAACTTCAACTGTTGGCCCCCAGATTTTTTCTCTAGTTAAGCATGATTTAAATAAATTATAAGTTTTGATGAATTTAATTTTTGGAGTTATTATTATGTTAATGTTAGTAAGATTATATGACATATGTTAATTGAATTA
>JANZXP010133711.1:0-15490 GCA_027576715.1 Erythroxylum flavicans
TAAATAAGCCCTTATGTACATCAACTTTTCAAATTAAGCTTTCTAAGTGTCCAATAAGTCTATAAATCATGTCTAATTACCTCTAAGGCATTAGAACACACATCATGGCCATATCCATCCAATGGACTCAGTTTTACACATTTAGAAACTTATATGTAAAAAATCTCCAAGATTTTGCATACTGATGAACTTTAAGTTCATATAAAGGCATATAACATTATATATCACTAGCATATATGCCAAAAAGATTCAAATACATTTTTGAACTCATATACAACCATGTATATATCAATATACTGTAGTTTCTCTAAGTATAGACCAATACAAAAGGGCTCAGAAAATCTGACGTTACAGTTTGAACTGTTATTATTTTAGGTTGACGTTGCAATAATAATTATTTTGGTTTATTATATTCTTGTATTAGGGGGACTAGTTCTTCATTTAATCCTTTTAATAACTGTTTTAAAACCTTCTTGTTTGAGAGATACATGTCATACAAAATATTTAAGGCCAAAGAGCTTAGAGCCTAGATAATATTTCTAATCTTTTAAGTAATAATTTAACTATCTTCTTTATAAATTTACATATTATTTTATTGGTCTTAATTTTGCAATATATGATTATTATTTAATAATAATAATGATAGTAATTAAGTTTATTGTCCCTTTAGCCTAGAGTGCTTTATATTTAGTCTATTTATTTCTCATTTTAGTAAATATCTCAAAAGCATAGATAATGGTATGAATACAACATTAAAATATATTAAAACAATAAATGAAGTAGGAAATAAGAAAATAAAAAACATTATAAAATAAAAAACTTCAATAATACAACATAAATTAAATGAATATGAATTTTATAACTTAAAGAGCAACAAATTCAATATGTTATAAATTACAATATTTATAGCATAAAAAAATAAGAATTAAGATTAAGTAAGATAAGATACTTTTATTTCTTTAAAATATTGTGAAGCATTTTATGAAAAGAAGAAGAGAAAAGACTTCATATGAAGGTCTTTAGGGTTTCAAAGTCGGGAAAGAGATTTATATGTGTTTTTGAGGAAGGGAGAAAGTTATAGAGTTTTAATAATGTAGAAGGAATTTAAGAGGAAGTCCTTTTTTGTAGATTTTCTAGTATGAAAGGCTTTAAGATGGGAGATTTTTGCTGGAGAAGGAAAGTAGAGAGAGAGAGAGAGAGAGAGAGAGAGAGAGAGAGAGTGTAGAGCAAAAGAGGAGATAATGAGAAGGAGATTCTTCCTTCTTACATTAGGTGCCTTTTTATAGGCATCATTATACCTATTTTAGTAATTACAACGTCAGAGAATCTTATAGGATATATAAGAGCAAATTGTAGTCATGCATAAATCAAAAGACATTTCATGAAGTTGTTAAGGAAAAGTTGAAGCTTAAATCATTCGTAGTGAAGATCAAAATAAAGGACATAAAAGATCAAGGCATTTCAAGGTTATAACTAATTTGTAATGTTTATTATACTTTCACTTGGTCATTTTGATAATCTTAAAGGCTCACCACACATAAATTGCATGAGTAGTTTCATTTTTCAAAAGGGATTGAAGTTTTAATTTTAAAGAAAAACTCTTAAACTTGAAAACATTCTTCATTTTGAAAAGAATTTTCACTCAGATAATGAAGTTTAAGCATTTGAAGTTATTATAATCATGATTTTTAGGGGATTGGCCGACCTATATAGGGGCTTTGCTCAACCAATTTAGGTTAAAGTTGTCAAAATTGATGTATCGAGAGTTTGTAGCAATTTTAGATGACTTATTGATTGACTAATGTGTTACATTGGATAACTAATAGGACGTATTGATCGAAAAATGGTTCACATCTAGTAAATCTTGGTTATTTAATGACGTTGGTCAACTAATGTGCCACACTAGTTGATCAGTGCTTTATAACTAGTCATTGTAACGGTTAGTTTTTGGTTCTAAGGGCAAGTTTAGATCTCAAAACCCAATAAATACAAAATTTTTCTCGTTATTTCTTGCATCTAATAGTATTTGAGTGTTTATATATATATTTCAAAAAAATTGAAGCATTTAAGAATTCTCTATCTCATTTTGAGTGAGTGAGCCATTTATCCTTATCAAAGTGATTAAGTGACATCTTTTTGGTTTTGAATTCTTTTATGAGTCGGGCTAACTAAGGGAAAATATTGCAACAAGAGTTTCTCTTTACTAATGGAAAATAAGAGAGCTGTAAGAAACTTCCTCTTTATGTTGTTGAAAGAAGAGACTTTGTGTAAATTCCAAGAAGTGTCTTAAAGAGTGTACATGGGCAAGGGTTGTTTATTAAAACACTATAAATTGGTTTGCATTTCTTCTTTACTACACTCTTTAAATTATTACCATATAATGTACATAGGCAAGGGTTGTTTATTAAAACACTATAAATTGGCTTGCATTTCTTCTTTTCTATAATCTTTAAATTATTACTATATTATGCTATTAATTTAGATTAACTTTTATTACTCCTTGTCTAATAGCATTAACTAGTTCGAAATAATATTTAATTTTACAAATACCTAATTAACCACCATTCTTGAATATTATTAGGCTAATAATTAGTACAAACTGAGTCTTTTTCATTATAATTTCAAATAAAATTTGAGAAAAATATTATTCATGACGTATCTAAGAGTATCTTCATCTAGTTAAGTGATAGTTGTAGTTTACGTTATGTTTTGGTAAGTGATTTAGTGTGTTTTTAGGTGTTGATTAGATGATTTGTGCATGTTTAGGTTTAGAATTATGTTAATGTGATGGTGTGTTTATTTTTTAAAATGTTTTATGGTTTAGAGCATGATATTGGACTTTAATTTTATGTGCTTGAGGTGTTTTGATGTGGTTTTAGTGTATAAACTCAGATGAAGAAGAATGAAGGAAGTTGGAGAAAGTTTGGACAAAAGGAAAAAGGTCACGATCGTGACATGCCTGTCACGATCATGATAGAAGGTCTCCCCCATAATCACGATAACAACACCCTTATCATGTTCGTGATAGAAGAGAATCACACTAGGTCACGATTGTGACACCCATGTCACAATCATGACAAAAGGAAAATTTCCCACGGTCACGATTGTGACAGGCGCTCACCAGATGTGTGGATCTCCTTCTATTTTGATATTTGGAGGGTTTTTTTGAATTTTTGGCTTGGGAAAGCTAGTTTTTACCCTAAATGACAAAAGAACTATATAAGAACATTAAATGAACCTATGAGACCTAGCCTCCATTTACCATTTTGAGAAAGAACACAAGGAAGAGAGAAGAAGGAGAGAAAAGGAGAGGAGCTTCAGCCAGCTGTTGTCCAGTCATTCCAACCAAACCATCTCAAGTTATTTTCTATTTCCTCTTATTTATTTACTTCATCTTAATGTATGCCTTGGGTTTGAGGATGTTGAACATGTTGTTAACGATGTTCTAAAATTCATTTTGGGATTGATTCTTAAATCATTATGTGACTTATTTGCTTTTGATGCAATGAAATGTTTAGGTATTGTGATATTTATGGTTTTTACATACTTTGATAATAAATCGAGAGATTAAATCAATAGTAACATGATTTGGTTAGGTAATGAGAATTAACTACCTAATAGATTAGATAAATATCAAATCGATAATTATACGAAGAAAGATCTTGTGTGAGGACCCAACTGTCTAATAGATTGCTTACGAACAAATTTGAGACGTAGGTTGTTTTTGTTAATTAAGAAATTGCAAAATCAATATTTTGGATTCAATTAGGGGTTATTAATTAAGGTTTAACGATTAGATCTTGAGAAAGAATAATCAACCCTTCAGAATTCTAGGATCGATACTGATTAGATAAAAATGATTAAGGTAGTAAAATGACGATAGAATGAATCCCATCTTCTCATAATTGTTTGATCTTGTCTCATTAGTGCTTTATTTTGATTTACTTGTGTTAATTTTGGAATTTCAATTTCAATCAACTCATAATCAATTGCTTAATTTTCTTTTTGGTTTTATTTTCATTTTAATCACATTTTTTATAACCTTATACAAAGTTAAAATTCAATTAATTTAGCTAATTCCTCGTGTGACTGACACCTCAACTATTATACTTTACAATCTATGCGCTTGCAAAACATTGAGGGTTTTACATAAGTAAAACTTGCTTAACATTAAGATGGTCAAAATATTAGTAGGGTCTTTTTTTTATGGAATGAATCTCTATTGGAGAAAATTGAATTTTTTCTTACTGGACGAATATATTGACTTGTGGAAAATTGTCTCAAGTGGTTCATTCATTAATACTAAATTTATAGATGAAAGAAAAGTTCCCAAACTAAAAGTGGAATGGAATCATTAAGACAAAAGACTAATTTTCTTGATTAGTAAAGTTATTCATAATTTATTTTTTGCTTTAAGAAGAAATGAATTCAATGAAATCTCTATGTGTGAAATAACTCATGATATTTAACATACTTTAAAAAGTTACACATGAGGGAACAAATTAAGTAAAAGAAAGAAGCAAGCATGTTAATACATCAATATGAAAATGTTTCAACTGAAGCATGATGAAAGCATATCTACCATGTCCATTAGGTTTACTAATAATATGAATGCTCTCAAAGGGTTAGACAATATATATGCTAATATTGAAATGGTAAGAAAATTGCTTAGTTCTTTTCTAAAGTCTCAAAAAGCCAAGGAGATGATAATCTAGGAAGTAAATACATAAATGTGCTATCATTGGATGACCTTATTTGATCACCATACACCTATGAAATGGGGCTTGAGACCCAACGAGAAGATATTATGGCTCTAAGGAGGAAGAACTTATCCTTCAAGCTTTTAAGGAAGAATCAAAAAAACAAGAAGAGACATCAACTAGTGAAAGTGATAAGGAAGACATTACCGTAATCACTAGAAAATTTAAGAAATTTTTTACAAAGAAGAAATTCTCAAAAAGAAAGGACTTCAAAGGTGATAAGATATATTTAAATTTTGAATCAAAAATTATTATTTATTTTAAATGTAGGAAACTTGGACACATGAACTCTGAATGTCATCTTCTCAAGGAAAATGATAAATATGAGAGAAATGAAAAGGAGAAGGAAAGGAGAAAATTAAAAAAAGGCACTTAAATTCTTCACTTATGATGACACAATTGACTTTAAAAGTTAGTATTCGGATAGAGAAATATCTCAATATGCTTTATGACTAAAGATGACAATGAGGTAATCTTTAACTATAAATCTTACAATAATGAAAGTGATGTTGAATTGTTGTATAATGAATTAGTTGAGAGCGTTAGAATTATGAGTATGAAAAGGAAGGTGTTAGCTTTTAAACTCAATAAGGTTTTAAAGAATCTTGATGCATGCATGAGTGAAAATAAAAAAAATAAAGAGTGAATTGCATAACATTAAAATTTACAAAGAGAAGTGAGAAACTTGAAAGCATGCTAAGAGATCAAAAGAGTTCAAATAATAGGCATGATATTATATATAGCTATTGGAGTGTATTCAATAAAAAAAGCTAAATTTGTCAAAGGGAAACATTTATATAGTGAATAACGATACCTAAAATGATAAATGAGCATAGGGAATCTTTATCTAAGCACATACATAAATCATACACTCATTCCATATCCATTATGGCCTACTCTAAGAGCAAGTCTTATGAACTTTGATATGGCTCTCAATTTAGGCCTAAAACTTAACATGCTAAAGGAGATAATAGGGATCATATATATGCAAAGACACAATATATCATGTAATCTCAATCATGCTCTTTTAGGCCTTAACATTAATTTAAAAGTAAGTATTAAGCTTTACTTATAATAGGGCTCATGATAAGCATAATGTTATGGCATACGTTTGCACTCATAAGCTTCAATATAATTAAAGGAACATTCCTCATACATATAATGACCTTCACATTACCCAAAAGAACAATCAATATCCAAAAGAGGAATCCCTTATCATGTATATATATATATATATATATATAGAGAGAGAGAGAGAGAGAGAGAGAGAGAGAGAGAGAGAGAGAGAGAAAATGAAGAATAAAAAATATCCATTAGCGTAAATATGGAACAAATTCATATCATTTATATAACATAATACTCCATTTTTGTGGTAAATATAAACATATTGATAGATTTTGCTTCCTCAAATAGTGACGAGTAAACCCTTGAAAATGTAGGTCGGAAAAAGGAGACTAAAAATAGATAACTTAAGTTCATTAGGGTAATTAAAAGATATTAAGCATCTTGTTTTATAGGTCTTTAAGAAAATAATTTCTCTACGTTACTCCTTAACTAGTAAAGCATGTATAGTAATTTAATAGGAAGACTATTGTGATTAAAGAGTCTATATTTTTTTTGATAAATCTAACCATTTTATCTCAAAAAAAGTCTTAAAGATCATCATATAGGTCTAATTAAATATTTAGAAAATTTAGCCCTTTAAGAGATTAAGAATAATCACCAAGACACCTTATAAGGGAAAATTATTAAACCAAGTAAAGTAGATAAGAAGGATGAGAAGCTTTTAATGAATTGGAAATTTAAGAAGAATCATCCTCTAAATCAAAACATAGGTAATATTCAATAAAAGGTAACGACTAAATCTCACTTTGTAAATATATCAAATCTGATTTTATTTCTCAAATTAAGCTAAAGATTATAAAATAAGTTCTTAGTGATGAAAGTTGGATTCGGTATTTGAATCAAGAATTTAAACTAATCTAAAAGAAGTAAGGTTTGGACTTTAGTAGCTAGACCTAACGACCATAAAATCATAGCTATATAGTGAGTGTTTAAAAACCAAATTAGATGAATTAGGTACAATTGTTAGAAATAAAGCTAGATTGGTAGCTAAAGGGTATAATTAAGAGAAGGGTATAAACTTAGAGGAAACTTTTGTACTTGTAGCTAGGTTAGAAGCTACGAAGTTATTACTTACATTTGCATCTTAAATTTTTTACTTGTATTTGCATCTTATATGAATTTCAAATTGTTTCAAATGGATGTTACAAAATTGCTTTAAAATGGTTTTATTCAATAAGAAGTTTATCTTAATTGTCCTCCCAGTTTTGAAAATCACGACACACCTAACCATATTCATAAACTCTCTAAGCCTTTATATCATTTGAAAAAAGCTCTTATAGCTTGGTATAATAGTTTAATTGCATTTCTTTTAGAAAAAGTTAAGGTTAATATGACACTTTCTATCAAAAAACATAAGAATGACATTTTGATTATTTAAATTTATACTGATGATATTATCTTTGGTGCTACTAATGGAAGCATGTGTAAAGAATTTTCTAAGTGTATAAGTAAGGAATTTAAGATGAGCATGATGGGAGAGATCAACATCTTTCTTAGGCTTTAAATTAAACAAATAAAGGAAGGCACCTTCATTAATTAAGAAAAGTATGCCAAAGAACCAATCAAATGCTTCAGAATGGATTAAGTCAAGATACCTATGAGCATAAAAATTAAGTTGAACAAGGATGAAGAGGATAAGCAATTGATGTAAAGCTCTATCTAGGTATGTTTGGTAGTTTTATTTTTCTCACCACAAGCTAGATATTAAGTTTAGTGTATGCTTATATGATGGATCTCACCTTCTAACAAAGCGTATAATTAGATACTTATATGGTACCTTATCATTAGGACTTTGATATCCTAGCAACACTTTTCTTCACTTATTTGGATATTCAGATACGGATAATATTGGTAGTATTTTATATAGGAAGAGAATATCTTATACTTATTTCTAGGAAATGAATTAGTATTGTGACTTAGTAAAAAAAAATCGGTTGTACTATTAACCATAAAAGTCAAATATATGGTAGCCAGAAGTTGTTGCTCATAAATTCTTGGACTTATGTAATAACTTAGGAACTATGGTATGGATATTATGAAGATACCCATTAAATGTGATAATACTAGTTCCATATACCTCACAAAGAACCTCATTCAATACTTTAGAACCAAGTCTATAGAAATTAAATATCACTTCGTTAGAGATCACGTGTAAAATAGGGGTATTGAATTAGAAGTTGTTAACACACCAGACCAATTGGTTGATATTTTCACTGAACTAATGATGAGAACGGATTTTCACAATTAGGAGAGAATTGGGTATGATTAATTTGAGTTATATATGATTAGGATATGTTTATTTGATGCAACTCATTCTTGATTAGTACTTAGTTTGTATACTGTGTGTTTTAATATTTTAAATGATTCTTAAGTTTTCATATCACACTGGTTAACCTATATTATAGCGTAGTCAACTAATGTCCTCACAATTCAACATTTTTGTTTGATCAGTGAGTTTACTCCTTGTTTAGTCACTTTGTTAGTTGACCACTAACTCATATTAGTCAATCAATATTGTTGAGTGATCAATCATTATCCCCTCATATGTAAAAAAAAATTGTTATTTAATAAGTTTGACTATAGATTGGTCGTTGAATTGGTTGACCACTTACTCATATTATTTGACGAATATCTTTTAGTAGTCGACCAATATAATGACGTCTAAAACTTTTCTTCTAGTGAGTTTGTTAACAATTTGGTCGATTATATTACTATTTCAAAGCAAAATCTTAGCCTCTCTCTCTAATCTTTTCACCTTTGAAGATCTCCACTCTACTCAATCGTTTTAGAATACTGTTAAAGCAACAGAAACTCAATGCCTTCTCAAGTGGTAAGTCCCTGATATCCAATGGCTCCTCTCTTCTCTAACATCTTTAAGAAACACTAGCAGTTCACGTGAACTACTTTACACTTGCTAACTTCAATTTATCCAATTTCATTTGGGGTAAATCCTAACTCCTCTGATTTTGGGATTTTAAAAATTCATTTTTTTCTTTCAATTGTTGATTAATTTACTTATTTTCATGTTTTTAAACTTTTTTAGGCATTCAATTTCACAAGGTTGCATTAAGCTTGAATCAAATTGCAAAATCAGGGTTTACGATTTTAGAATTTGGGTTTCTTTAATTTCTTGTGTGTTTTATGTTCCCTTTTCAAATTGATGCTTTATTAGTGAAATTGAAGCTTGATTTAAGGTTTTATAACTTTTAAATGCATCTTATTATGTTCAATTTTAATTGAATCTAAGTTTATAGGAATTTCTGACTAATAAAACTAAAGAAGAATATTTCCAGATAATAAAGCAAAATTTGAAACACAGTCTACTTCAACTTCAGAGAATGATAAAGAAGAAACATATTTATGCATGGATAATAAAGTAACAGAATTGGTGTAACCTCATCTTGGGGGCTTAGAAATGATGGAAGTTAGTAAATTCACAACGAACAAAAGCTATTAAAGCTATAATAAATAGAAGTCAGCAAAGCCTGAAAGATATTTTGATTAAATTCTGTAAGATGCTCTACCTCAAGCTTGTGAGATTCTTTGACATTATAATTACTAAAATAGAAATAAAGATGTCTATAAAAAGGAACCTGATGTAACCATCTCCTTTTCTTCTTTATACTCCCTCTTAGCATCATCAGTTTTTATCTCTAATTAAACCTCCCATCTTAAAGCCTTTCATACGGAAAATTTTGCGAAAAGTTATTTCATTTTAAAGCCCTTTGACATTATTTAAACTATAGAATTTTCTTCCCTCCTAGAAAACACATATAGAGTTTTCTTTCCCTTCTTCAAAACCTTAAAGACCCTCACTTAAAAACTTTCTTCTTCTTCTTTTCACAAAAACTTTCCTATCATAATTCTTTGCAATATTTAAAGGAAAGAAAAGTGAGTTATCATATTTAATCTCAATTCTTGTTGCTATTAATTTTTTGTTGTAAAGATTATATTTTGTAGCAAGCTAGTTTTGTCACCCATCAAATTATAATATTCATATTTATTTAATATATGATTTTTATTGAAGTTTTTATTTTAATATTGCTTTATTATTTTCTTATTTTGTACTTTATTTACTGTTTCAATATATTTTAATGTTTTATTCATAACATTATTTATGCTTTCTTGGTGTTTACTAAAATTAGAAATAAATAGATTAAATAGAGAGCCCTCTAAGTTAAAGAAACTACACATTCAATTAATATCATTAATATTACAAAATTATAATAACCATATATTACAAGAAATTAAGGCTAATAAAATAGTGTGTAGAGTTATACAGAAGACAATTAAATTATTACTTAATTAGAAATATTATCCAAGCCTAAGTTCATTGGACTTAAATATTTTATATGATACATAGCCCATAGCAAAAAGGTTTTTAAAATAGTTAGGAAAAGATTAAAATGAGGAACTAGTTCTCCCAAGGAAAGAATACAATAAACTAAGACAATTACTATCGTAACCTCAATAAAAAATAACAATAATTCAAAACTTTGGAAATAATAGATCTTATTGTAATAATGGCAACCAGTAAGTGTTGATTAATAAATATTTTTTAATACAAAACTAAAAATACTATCCAAAGTTTTAAAGCTTCTCTCAATTATTTGTTTTAATTCACCACTTATCAACGTCTTCCGTTTGTATCAAGGTCATGTCGGTATAATTTTTGTATGTATTACTTAGTATTGGATTAAAAATAAAGTATCAATAAAACTATAGTGATAAATATTAAAAGTATAATAATTTTAAATTATGTATTTAAAATGTTAGATTAAAAAAAGTGTTAACAAACTTATAGTAAAATGTTTTTAAAATGAAATTTGAAAAAATAAATATATTCCTCGTACTTTGTTAATATAAAATCATGCAACTCTTTTATTATATTGAAGGTTAATATTTTGAAGAAATTGAAAATGGCATATTTTGAAATATGTTATGTGCATATTTGTAAAAACATTAACAAAAAAATTAACAAAACTTTATTTCATTTTATGTATTTAACAAAGTACCAAGATTTTCTTGAAAATGCTGAATTATAAAGAATTTTTCATAAATGAATCAAATCATAAAACGAGTCTTTTATCATGTACTTTTTCCATTATTTATCTTTGGCTTGTTCAGTTAGATTACATTATTAAATTAAAATTTTGTGATTTCTCTTTATAGCATTTACGACAACTAAAACCTTGACATATTCCAAATATTTTATAATAAAAAATCTAGATATTATATAATGTTGAATCAAGGAAAGAAAAAAAAAAAAGAAGAGATAGCATATTTAAAAATATCTAATTTTTTAAGTTTTTTTAATTCATGCTCAAATTTTTAAAAATTTTAATTTAGTGATTAACTTTTCAAAACTCGTAAATTTCAAGTGAAGATATTATTTTTCTTGATGGGGCTAACGAATGGACACTGGTGTAGTGTTTGATGAACACATCATATTAACATAAAGACCTTTTAATTTGAGTTGTAAAAACTTTAAAAAGTTAATTACTAAATCTTAAAGTTTAAAAAATTTAACATTAAATTTTAAAAATTAGACATCATTAAGTTGGTTTTCCTTAAAAAATTATTAACTGTGCTAAAACATTGAGCGCTCATCTCAACATTTGTAAATTCACAACATTTTTTCTTAGTTCTAGATAATGAAATAGAAAATGGTTCACTACAAGAGTTAGGACTTTCAATGACAATTTTTTGTGACTAACTATTGTTTTGTCACAAATACGAGTTTTTTTGTGACAAGAAAATTGATTGACACTATTGTGTTGGATTATCTGTGATGATTTATTTTTTTATCACTAATACAATGGTAATTGTGACAATTTAGTATCTTTAATTGTGACAATTTAGTATCTTTCACAATTAAATTGCCACTATTAATATAATAATAGTGTTAAAATTTATTTTGTCACTAATTTTTGTCACTAAAAGCCTAGGAAATTTGGTGTCAAAATAATTTTGGCGAGAATTGATTATAATTGTGACAAAACATATGTTCATAACTAATATTTTCTATTTGTTGTGACAAAAATATTGTGTGGTCATTAATATTATTTCTTATTGTGACAAAATGGTTTATCATCACACAATATTTAACTTATTGTGACTAAAAATGTTGTCAATAAATATGCAATTAATTAGTGTCTAGTTCATGTTGTCACAATAACCAAACTATAATTATGGTCATTACTATTTATAATTTAGGGACAATTTTTTTGTGACTAACTATTTTTGTCATCACAAATAAAAGTTTTTTCAGTGACAAGACAATTGATTGACACTATTGTTTGAATTATCTGTGATGAATTATTTTTTTGTCACTAATACAATAGTAATTGTGACAATTTAGTATCTTTCACAATTAAATTGTAACTATTAATATATTAATAGTGTTAAATTTTTTTTGTCACTAAGATTTGTCACTAAAATCCTATGAAATTTGGCGCTAAAATAATTTTGGCGGGAATTAATTGTAATTGTGGCAATTTAGTTTCTTTCACAATTAAATTGTCACTATTAATATATCAATAGTGTTAAATTTTATTTTATCACTAAGTTTTGTCACTAAAAGCCTATGAAATCTGGCGCCAAAATAATTTTGGCGAGAATTAATTGTAATTTTGAGAAAACATATGTAGGTAACTAATATTTTTTATTTTTTGTGCCAAACATAGTTTGGTCACTAATATTATTTTCTTGTTGTGACGAAATAGTTTATCGTCACACAATATTTTACTTGCTGTGACTAAAAATTTTGTCAATAAATATGCAATTAATTACAGTCTACTTCATATTGTGACAATAACCGAAGTATAATTATGGTCACTACTATTCATATTTTAGTGAAAAAAATTTTGTGACTAATTATTTTTTCATCACAAATATGAGTTTTTTTAGTGACAAGACAATTAATTAACAATATTGTTTGGATTATCTATGATGATTTATGTTTTTGCCACTAATACAATGGTAATTGTGGCAATTTAGTTTCTTCCACAATTAAATTGTCATTATTAAGATATCAATATTGTTAAAATTTATTTTATCACTAAGTTATGTCACTAAAAGACTATGAAATTTGGCGCTAAAATAATTTTGGCAGAAATTAATTGTAATTGTGACAAAACGTTTGTTGATTATTTGATCAACTTTTTGTTACAAAAGTTATTGTAAATATAAACATAACAAATTAATGATAAATTTTGTCATTATTGTAATAACATATTAAAATTAACCACTCTAAAGATAAATTTTGTCATTATTGTAGAAATTTTAGAGACCAAAAATTACTTTTCCTGATTTTTTCTTTAATATAATTATTTGCAAACAAATTTAAATATTTTCAAATAAAATATTCAAACCATATATATTGATAATCCAAAACATAGTATTTTACATCAATAAATATTTGGTATACATAATTTAAAAATTTTATTTAAAAAATCAAAATAATTAAATATTTAAATATAATAAAAATCTTGTACCAAAATATTAAGCAAAACTCTTAACCTATTGGAAATTAAAAACAAAGTTCTTATCAAAGACGCAAAAGACAGAAGCTGGTTAATATTCACGCAACTCTTCTCCCAGCCCAGCTCTCTCTTCTCGTATGCAGCCTAGCAGTCTCTCATCACGCACCTCTACTGTTTTGCTTTATTGATGGTCTAATTAAACTTGCATAGTATTCTCACCTCACGCACGTCTCGATGTATTGTTCATTCCTCTGTTGTTTTATCTTTTGAAGATTCAACTTTGCTGTTTTACTTTTACGTGTCCAACTCCACGCATCTTTTCTTTTCTTTTTTTAAACCATGCCGTCTTGTTTCAAAACCACACGCTTCTTTACCATCCTCTTTAAACTTTCATTCCTCTTTCATGTCTTCTTTTAATTTTAAATGTACTACCATTACTTTAATAAAAATTAAATTAAATTAAATAAAAATTTAATTATTACTTTAATAAAAATTAAATTATAATTATAATTATGTTATTATTAATTTTATAAAAATAACATAATTATAATAAGATAATCCTTCTTACTCTTTTTTTAATTTTTTAATTTTAATTATACTACCATTACTTTAATAAAAATTAAATTAAATTATAATTATGTTATTAATAATTTTATAATAACATAATTATAATTATGTTATTATTAATTTTATAATAACATAATCCTTCTTACCCTTTTTTAATTTTTTTCAATTTTAAATATACTACCATTTCTTTAATAAAAAATTAAATTAAATTAAATTTTAATTTTAATTATTACTTTAATAAAAATTTAAATTAAATTAAATTATAATTATAATTATAATTATGTTTTCGTATTGGAGAATTGGGGGTGTTTATTGAGAGAGCTCTTCACTTGGATGGTACCATTCCTGGGACCTCTAATGAGTTTGTAAAGCAGGTGTCTTCGCGTGCTTACGATATACGTAGGCACCTTCATCAGACTTTCAATAGCAGTAGCTATGATGGTGGCTTCAGGACTCATCTGCGGCACACCGAAATGGTCACCGGTAAAAACAGGGGGAGCGTCAAGCGCGGTACTCGCCAGAGGGTTCCCATGTTCGTCTAACTAGGTGCAAGACAAGCACCAGGGGTTCTCAGCATTAAGTGAAGGTAAGGGGTGGCAGTTTCTAGCCACCCTTATAGTTTCTTGGGGTATTTTCTTTTCCGCGGATTGTATGTTTTTCAGTTGTGATGTGTGCACATTACTCTGTTCATGTGTTCTGTGTGAGATGTATTTTGGTGGCATAGTTTTAGCAATTCTGAATTTTGCAGCTTCGACCTATTTACGTTATTCCTTCTCCCTGAATATTTCCTTAACTGTAACATAAACATGGTCGGGGTGTCTTTGGTTAACCGAACAAGATAGTACGGTCCAGAAGCAGAGGAGAGGTATCTTTTTCCTTGGTAGTTATTTCGCTTGCGCCCGTCGCAACATCGAGCCTCCTGACAATTCGGCTACTGACAAATCGGCTACTGCCACAAAACATCAATCTTTTCTTAAAGAGAACCGTTGGTACCCCACACTTTTTAATGGGTATTAGTAAGTATCATATTGCAACTTAGTCATTAGCGTGATCGTTTATTTATCTCCCTACAACTTTTGGCCAATAACAATTTCATTACAAGACATTGCGCACCCTCCCACCTACATGCCACCACAGAATACTTTTCAAGTGGCTCCTAAGACTTACCGTTGACAATCACTGCTTCTGTTTATTATACCTATATTGGAACCAAGACCATTTTTGGGCAGTTCTTGACAGCTTTCGGGAGCTTTTTATAAGCAATTCCCAGTCTCACTATTTTTCCTTCGTGCCTTAGTGATTTTTCCTTTTTTCTTTCACATTTAGAAAATAGTTTTTACAAGGATAGTCTATTTTACACAAACTTCTTTTTGGACCAATACCGTTTATGGTGCGGATTTGAGTGCTTTACATGCATTTTTCAGCCATGCCTTTTGTCGTCTAGATGTTCGCCCTTATGCTATTTTTGAGTTTGTTTTTCTTTATCTATCTACTCTTCTAGCTGTTTATTCTCTTTTTCTTTTTCTTCTTCTTCTTCTTCTTCTTCTTCTTCTT
>JANZXP010133729.1:0-15490 GCA_027576715.1 Erythroxylum flavicans
GAGAAGATTATTCTCTATCAAACTTTCTCGATTGAGCCTGTCGTACAGGGCTTGCCTAGTGCGGAGTACTTGATTGACGTGATTTGCAAGCTATTGTATCAATTAGGAGATTTATCCAGCGCATATCAAAAGGATAACAACTGCGGGTTTCTCTGTTTAAAAAAAAGTGATAATTTAAGTAAACTCTTAGAACTTATTCTAATCAAGTGAAATTGACTTAAATTAATTATTTACGATAATTATAATAAATTATTACTTATATCAAGTTTAATTTATTTGATTCAAGTTTAAGAGTTAGGTCAGATAGTCGTGTAAGCAACATTTGATTAATCCATTTATGATATTTATGACACATTTTTGTGTTATTTTTTAACCGAGGTTTAAGAAAAGTGTTTTATAAAAAAAATCGAGAATTTTAATATTTAAGAAAATTTTCTAATTTTTTAAACTATATATGATATTTATTTATTATTCTTAATTTTCTTGTTCTTTCAAATACTTTATAGAATTGACATCAAATGATGTAACACATTACCAAGTCGGCCAATAACTAATTTTAGTGGTTAATATTAGGTCTAAAATTTTTATCCAATCAAATTCAAAGTCAATTTGAAAGTTTAAAAAGTCATGAAAAGCTGGAAGCTTACATACCTTTTTTAAATTTTGTTATGTATATATTCAAAAACACAATTAATGGATATGAAAAATGTTCACAAGTTATCAATTTCCAATCATATAACGAAAAACTAAAGGAATATATACTTTTTAATATTTTAAAAATTGGACTAAAAGTTAAATCGACAAGAGGTTAAGGTTTAAAAGGTTCAAATAATATTATACTATCTTAAAACGGACTGAATATTGAATAAAATAAAGAATTTGAAATATGATTGAAAGAGATTGACCTTACTTATCATCATCACCATCATCTTCATCATCACTCAGTCTGAAATCCCGCAATGAAACAGGATCTGGGGAGGTCCGATAGTACGCAACCTTATCCCTACATAGTAGAGAGGCTATTTTCGGTGGATCCACATGCAAATGAGATAATATACGAATAATGCAGGTTACAGAAATATAAACAGAAAATAAAAGAAAATACTAGGAATGAGGAATACCTGAAGGGGGCCAGGCTACGCGAACCGAATAGGCTACCAAAACCAACCCCTCCTTGTCTCGCAGTAAGTAAGGTGGCCATCCTCAGAGCCTCTGTCGGGGTGACCCCTTACTGTTCCTCTTCACCCGTCGTGTAATCTGCACAGCGTGCCCCAGCATCTCCTAAGAACTACTGTACTGAAATTGAGTAGCTGGTACGGTTAATTCGGTACACGGTTAATCCTTTACCCTTATGCGGTCCCTCCAAACTTTTCTATAACGAGCTACTACCTCATTAAGTGCCAATTCTGACATATCCTCTTTGATCACTTCCCGCCAGTTTTTGTAAGGCCTCCCTTTTCTCCGCTTATATTCACTAAGTGTTATTCCCTCGCAACTCCGTACCAGAGCGTCGGTGAGCCTCCTACGCACATGCTTATACTACCTAAGTCTGGTCTCTCTCAACTTGTCGACAAAGCTGGCTACCCGTAGTCGATCTCTCACCACCTAGTTCTGGACCTTATCTCTCTTTGTAATGTCACACATCCACCACAGCATACACATTTCTGCTACCAACAACTGTCTTATATGCCTACGCTTGGCAGGTCAACACTCTACCCCATACAATATGGTTGGACAAATCACCATTCTATAAAACTTCCCCTTGAGTTTTAAAGGAATCTTCTTGTCATATAGAACCCCTGATGCACTCCTCCATTTGGCCTATCCTGATCTAATACGATGTACTATATTGGCATCTATATTACCATCACTCTGGATGACAGACCCGAGATACTTAAAACTCGTCCGCTGTGGTATGATGTCGGTACTAATTGCTACCACCCCCTCATGCTCCCAGAAAAGTTGCATGCTACATACTCCGTTTTAGACCTGCTCATTTTAAAACCTTTCGACTCTAACGTGTCTCTCCAGTGGTCCAACTTGGCATTCACCCCTTCCTTGGTCTCCTCAACTAGGATAATATCGTTCACAAATAACATACACCAAGGTACCTCTCTTTGAATATGTTTGGTAATTTCATCTAATACTAATGCAAACAACAAAGGACTTAGTGCAGAACCTTGGTGGAGACCAGCACTGATAGAAAATGCTTCCGTGTCCCCTCCTATCATCCTTACGCTAGTCAACGTTCCGTCATGCATATCCTTAATTACGTTAATATAGTTGATAGGAATACCCTTGGCCTCTAAACACCTCCATAAGAGTTCTCTAGGAACCCTATTATACGCCTTCTCCAAATCGATAAAAACTATACGCAGATCCCATTGGCGTTCCCTATAGCATTCCATGAGTCTACGAAGTAGATGTATCGCTTCTGTCATGGACCTACTAGGCATAAATCCAAATTGGTTGGTCGATACAAATGCAACTCACCGGATTCTCTTTTCAATTACCTTCTCCCACAGCTTCATAGTATGACTTAATAGTTTAATGCCTCTATAGTTGTGACATTCTTGGATGTTCCCTTTGGCCTTGTATACGGGGATCAACCGACTTAATCTCCATTCATCTGGCATTGTGGCCGAATCGAAAATCACAATAAAGAGTTAAATTACTATGTTATCTTTAATTCGGATCAAATTTAATTTTCATAACCTTAATTTTCATAAAACTCATAACTATTAAATGTTTATAAGGAATTAAAATTCCAACATTCTCCCCCTTGGATAGATATTAATTATAAAAATTATAACAAAAATAAAAAACAATAAAAGAGCTATAAAACCAAAGTAATGGTTAACCAAAATAATATATTTGATCTAAAGATAATGATAGTCTATCATTTGATCCCATCAAACTTTTGGTATCAGAAAGTATCAATATATGTGTCATATGTGACATAAATTTAATACAATCACATATATATAATACCTTACTAACATAAAAGAGAAAATGGATTGTGGCAAATAACAATGATACATGCATGATATGTAATATATCATCATTTTATTTATAAGTTTCAATTTCTCCAAATTTTATAGTAAAATTTAATAAAGAAATTTATTTTATCTCACTAGATGCAAAAATGCATTAAAATATATATATATATGGATTAAACACTTGTATTCCCCCATATATTATAAATTCTTGGATTTTTCAAAATATATTAATATGTCTGGAGATATAAGATCAAAGTCAATCTGTATATGCTTAATAACTAGTAAAATGCTTAAAATCAATATAAATCTTAAAAATTTCACTTGTATTATAACAATATGTAGTAAAATGTACGAAGAATAACGACATGATGGTCATTAATATCTCTATGTGTGTGTGTGTGCGTGCGTGTGTGAAAGTAGTACAATCATAATACATAAGAATACAACTAGATCAGGAGAAAAAAACATAATGATTCTTAACTAATAGTGTCTTAGGATCTCAACAAACCTGTACTAAAGAAATGTCCTTAAAAAATAGTCTTTTTATAGTTAGTAGATTAGTTAACATATGCTCAATTAAAATATGCTCCACTGTGATGTCACCTTTTTGCAACAACTCCTTTATGGTTAAATACTTGTCCTCTAACTGCTTAGTCTTTTTAATATTTTATTATTATTTAAATAACATAACAAAAGGTTTATCATAGTACAAGTGAATGGTTTAGCAATTGAATCAACTATAAATAGTTCATAAATTAAGTTTCTAAGCCAAACTACCTGAGAAGCAACCTTATAACACAACAAATTTTATATACATAGTCGAGAAAGTCACAGTGTTTGTTTGAATTTATTCTATGAGATAACACCATCTACTAACATAAAAATGTATCTTAGTATGGACTTCCATTCATCAAGATACATAGCAAAGTCTGAATCTTTGAAATTAAATAGGTTTAAATTGACAAATCTTCTGAATGTCAGCATATAATCCTTAGTCCTTTAAGGTATCTCAAAGTTTGTTTAACCATAATCTAGTGGTCTATACTTGGGTTAGCCAAATACCTACCTAGTAGTTTAACAATAAATACAATAATCGAATACAATACGTAATCGTTATGTTTCCAATTCATTTATGGCAACTAACCATTTTGAATCATTAGGGATAACATAACCTAGGTTAAATGACCCGAGTTTGTGTGGTTGTTGCCTTGATTAATTTGTTTTCCTAACTCGTAATGCGACTGTCCAATTAAATTTAGAGAGCTTGTTCTAGGTTGTTCGATTGCTAGGTTTAATTAACGGGCTCTTCTTAATTAAACACAACCTAAGGGAAAATTAGGGTTAACAGAGCTTGTTGTTAACCTATGATTAATAGTTTCTATGAGAGGTATAAGAATAATTTAAGTGTGTGTAGGCCGAGATTGAACTGATGATCAGATCCCGAACGTATTCATCACTTTTCATTATCTTTGAATGTACTATTTAATTTTATTTTGTTAGTTTAGTTTCATTTTATTTTCTTATTTGGAAACCGAAAAAGCCCCCCATAACCTAAACATCGATTATTTTCATATCAAAAGCTAACTGAACACTCTTTATGCGATTGACCTAAACTTACCACTAGCTATAGTTTTAGGTTTAATTATTTTGTGTAGTGTTATAACGCGTTACATCAGAAATCTTACTTTGTTAGGATCTATGTGGTGCAAATCTTCCTTCTTCCATTTTATAGGGGAAAACGAAGTTGAAGAACATATTTGGGCATCTCTTCATTGTGTATTGTTGATTCTCTCTCCCTATAGAAATTGTTTATGTTATTCTTAGCTTAATGTTTTGGGCATTCATGTATGAATGATTAATATTATCATTTTTAATAGACTGTTTATAGATCGCGTTACTAAAGAATGAGCCGACAACTCATAGGCAGTGGCTTGGAACCCACCAGAGTCGTAGCAAAAGCGAGTCTCTATAGGGCAATTGTCACTATTTATGGACCCGAACCTGGGTGATCTGTGAACCTATTTCCAAAATATGGAATTCAATATATAATAGTTATATTTTCAATTCATTTATGATAAACTAATGGTCACGAATCATTAGGGATAACATAACATAGGTTAAATGACTCGAGCTTGTGTGGGATTTGCCTAGATTAATCTATTTTCCTAGTTTATAATGTGGCTATCATATTAAATCTAAAGAGTTTATTCTAGGTTATTTAATAGCTAGGTTTATTCAAAGAGCTTATTTTGATTAAGCACAATCTAAGGAAAAATCGGGGTCAACAAAGCTTATTGATAACCTAAGATTAATAGTTTCTAAGAGAGGTATAAGATCAACAAGATGATGAAGTATGTTTATTTAAGTGTAAGTTAAGATTGAACTAAGAACCGGATTCCAAACTTATTCATCAATTTTCTCACTTTTATATTGTTTAATTTGATTTGCTTTCATTAGTTCAATTTTACTTTGTTTTCTTATTGATTCCAACCAAGCCCCCATATCCTAAACACCGATTCTTTTCATTACAAAAGCTACACGCACACTCTCTATGGATACGATCCCTACTTAACACTACTACAAATTTAGTTGTGAAAAGTTAGGTTTTATATTCTGGTTCATTCAACACGTATCAAGAATTTTGGCGTTGTTGTTGAGGAGTGTGGTTCTTTAATTTTTGCTTTTGATTTTAATTGGTCTTTTGTATATATATTTGTTTATAATCAATTTTTTTGTTTTTTTTGAAAATTTCACATTTGTTAGTATTTGTGTATAGAAGTGATAAGATCTCCTCATCAAAACCTTTCATAATTTGATCCTGAGATCGAAAAGACACTATGAAGGTTAAGTAGTGAAATCAGAACAACTTCAAAAATACAACAAGGAATTGGACTTGAGGAAGCCATAGACAATTTAAGAACTTTAAGAGAGTTGGCAATTTCAGATTTAAATTAAAGACCTTTATGCATCACTTTTGCAAATTTTGCTGAACATGTTATTTTTGAGCTTAAATCTGACTTAATCCATCTTTTGCCCAACTTTTATGGTTTTGCAGTTGAGGATGCTCATAAGCATCTTAAGAAGCATGAAGTGGTCTGTCTTAGTGTGAAACTTCCCAGGGTGATAGAAGAGTAGATTATGTTAAGAGCCTTTCCATTTTCATTAAAGGATGCAACAAAAGACTAGCTTTTTAATCTACCCACTGGGAGCATTAGCACATGGATCGAAATGAAGAGACTGTTTTTGGAAAAATACTTTCCAGCTTCAAAGGTAGCCAATATAAGAAAGGAAATATGTGGGATAAAGCAACATAATAGAAAGCCCCCTTACGAGTATTAGGAACGCTTCAAAAAGTTGTATGCAAGTTGTCCTCACCATAACATTTCAGTGCAACTCCTCATCCAATACTTCTATAAGCGATTGTTACCTCTGGAAAGGAGTTTGGTTAATGTAGCAAGTGATAAGGCACTATATGAGAAGAATTCCATAGAGGCCAAGATTTTAATTGAGTGTATGGTAGCTAATACCTAATAATTTGGCACTTGTAACAATGTTCATTAAGTAAATGATGTAAAAAATTCATGTATAGAACATCATTTAGATGAACATCCTTTGTTAGGAAAATTGTTTTAGGACAAGCAAAGGTAAAAGTCTTTAGTATATGTGTAGGCACGAGCCATCCGATAGAGGGGTGCTCTACTTTATAAGAGGGAAGCATGGAGCACATTAATGCTACAGGGGGAGAAAAAATACAACCTGTATTCCCAGATTTATAACCCAGTTTGGAGATATCATCCAAAACTATGTTATGGAGGGAATAGGCAGCAAATCACTTCCCAAATAAGTCGTAAGTTACACAATAATTTCCACTTAGACCACAGTCCCCTCCTTTACCCCAAGTGCATCATTGGAAGATATAGTTAAGTCTCTTGCAACTAAAATCTTACAATTCTAACAAGATATGCAGTAGTTTCAACAGGAGACCATATCTAACTTTCAAGAGATGAGGTCTAGCATTCAAAGCCTAGAGAACCAAATAAGCTAGATGATAGTGGCTATCAACCATCTTAAAGCCTAAAAAGGAGGAAAATTGTCATCATAACTTGAGTTAAATATAAAGAATATTAGTGCAATCACCTTAAGGAGTGGTAGGAAGCTTGATGATCCTGAAAGGATTACACAAAGGATGGCTAGTGAAGAAGAACTTAAGAAGGAGTTTGAAGAAAAAAGGGATGTCTTCTGATAAATGTTAAATTCCCAATTGTTGTTAAGAATAATTCTCCACCTTTCTATAGTAGATTGGAAAAGTCAAAGAAGGAGGATAAGGATAAAGAGATCTAGGAGGCCTTTCAGAAGGTTGAGGTTAATATCCCCCTGTTAAATACAATCAAGCAAATGCTGAGGTATGTGAAATTCCTTTAGGAATTGTACACAAATAGGCGGAAGCTAAGAGGCAATGAAATGATTATAATGAGTGAAACTATTTCTATAGTATTTAAAAGGAAAATACCTCCTAAGTGTAAGGACCCAGGTATATTTGCTATTCCTTAGAAAATTGATAACATTAAGATTAATAGGCAATGCTAGATTTAAGAGTATCGATTAATGTTATGCCTTGTTCCATGTCTGTTTCTTTAAATTTAGGGCCATTAAAAGAAACTACTATTATCATACAATTGCCTGACCGTACTAACGTTTACCCAGATGGGGTGATTGAGGATGTGTTGGTGTAGGTAAATGAACTAATATTTCCTATTGATTTTATGTGATTAACATGAATGATGAAACTTCCTATAATCCAATACCTATCTTACTAGGAAGACCATTTCTTAACACGACCCAAACTAAGATAGATGTTCGTTAGGGTACCCTCACAATGGAATTTGATGGGTAAGTTACTCATTTCAGTATTTCTGATGTTAATAAGCACTCCCATAATGACTATTCTATTTTTGGAATTAATGTGATTAAGCCTTTATTATAGGAAATTTATAAGCAGATGTGGACAAATAAACTAGAAATAGTTTCAACTAAGGAGAAGACCAAAGCTTTTAATGTCTCATCGAAAAGCTTTATCATTGGTCAAAAAGTGCTTACTGTGCTAAATATAAATTATTTTCACATAAATTTCATCTTTATTGTGTCGATTTTTTGTGGTTATTAATGTCTTTCCTTATGGTTTCAAAGATTAAGAGTTTAAAAATAGGGAAAATATTATATGTAAGTGTTCATCAACTCAAGTCTTATCCTGAAGTGGAAAATGACAAAGATGTGATCCCTAGAGATCAAAATTTCATAACATGATGAGGAAAACATGGAGTCGAGCCAAAGACAACAAACAAAGGCATTGCTTTGGAGCAACCTAAAGGAACTTTGTTTCTTTTCATTTACATTTCTGCATTTATTGTTTTGTTGAATGCTCCATTTCCTACATTTAAGGTTACATTGAGGACAATGTAAGTTTTAAATATGGAGGTGGGGATCTTAGTGATCATGTGTGTTTTGAGTTTGTTTAAGTTGTTTGTTTCTTATCTGTTTTTATATTAAAAAATCAAACAAACAAACAAACATTTTTTTCTATTACTTCTAGGACTATATAGTCATAATTAGAGAGTATAATTAACAAGAAAAATTCATGGTAACTTAAGCATGTACTTTTACTCTTGTGATTGATCAATGTATGTTATCTTTAGAAGAGTAGTGATTAATGGGTGGATATCAGCCAATAAGAATTTAAGCTTTTTTAGACTGACAAATCTATATTAATCTCATTGTATTTTGTTCATGTGTGACCTTCATGACATGTACATCTTGACTTTTCTTTGATTTTCTATTTAAGGCCACGTTTTTATCATATGAATTAACATGAAAATGATATAGGCATTTTTTGTGTTATAAGTTACATTAGCTGAATAACCTACCTATCGATACAATATTTCCTTTTGAAAAGCCCCCTTAAGCTTTATTAGCCTTTCTTTTTGTGTTAACCATATTACATGCTTTTAACCTAACCAAATGTACTACCCAAGCATTAAAGCTAGTGGAGCATTGGTAATCATTGATGTTTGTGGGTGCATCAAAGTATAAGTGTGCAGGTGCATATGTGTGGGTTGGTTATAATTGTTAGAATTTCATTTTATCTTTTATCAATGAATTCAAAATCATGATATAGGTTCTTTCAATTTTTATATTTAAAAAAAGAGAAAAGAAAAAGAAAAATGAAAAGGAAAAGGAAAAGGAAAAGGAAAAGGAAAAGAAAAGGAAAGAAAAGAAAAGAAAACTATGATTAAATAAAATTATCAAGGAAGAAATGCATTTGCAAAGTTATTTAAGATTAGTCTTTCTTCCTAAATTTGTATTGAAAGGATAATTTGATTAACATGTGAATGAGGGAGAAGTTGTTTTGAAGGGTCAATCCTTAGAATTACAATGTATTATTTATCATCAACTTTTGTGAGTGATTTATGCTTCATGTGGTTTATGGTGTGAAGGAGTGAATATGAGATGTAAAACATGGTTTTTACATTTATAACATCTGATGGTACCCAAATTTGAGTGAATTTTATTTTTTGCTATTGATGTTACATTGAGTGTTTTTCTTGCTTTACTAGCTTTGATGACTTTTGTGCGACATTACCTAAATACATCTCACCTTAACCTTTTCCCACTTTACAACCTTAAAAATGGTCCTCTGATTCATAATTATGCATGTGAATCTTAATGGCGGAGAAATGAAATGATATACAAAGTTATGGAATGTCTTGATTATGAATGGTGTTTGAGTGTACCTATAGATCTATCTTATTCTCAAACACATTATGTCAAAGTCTACCCCAAGATTGCTCAGTTTTTAAAGGGAATAGTTATTGATTAATCATAAGTAGAAGCAATTAATGTTTAGTTCTTTCCATGGTTTGAAAAGTTATTCCTCTTTTCTTATGTCTATCTATTTTTAGGAAATATGGAAAATATGGAAGTGTTTTACTTTGTGACTTTGATATTGTTGTTTTTCCCAAGGAAGGTCAAAAGCTAAGTGTGGAGGAACTTGATGTATGCTTAATTAATTATACCTTTAATTTACAACACTTAGTGATTAATTCTATGAAACGATTAAGATACTAATTTTGGTTCATAATTGGTTTTAGGTACAAGTTGGAAGCACAAGAGCTAAATTGAGTTAAAAGCACATTCCTTAAGTCATCCTCTTGATGTTCAAACTAATTTGACTTTATAAAATAAGAAGGAGACGGATTAAGGTGAAGTTGGGACAAGAAAATGCAAGAAAATGAAAAATTCAGCATGACCTACAAGATGCACGACTATGTATCGACTTACACGACCATGAATGATCATGAAATGGGTGTTTTTGCGATGCATCGTGCATCCACATGCATCTTCCCAAAAACCTAATTTATGTTATAAACAGACATTTAAGCAGCCAAACATAAGATGAATCATTTTTGGAACACAAAAGGAGGCAGAGACCTTACTTCTTTAGGATCTATGAAGGGCTAATCTTCCTTCTTCCAATTCATAAGGGAAATCAAAGTCGAAGAACACATTTAGGCATCTCTTCATTATATATTGTTAATTCTCTCTCTCTAGAAATTGTTTATGATATTCTTAACATAATGTTTTGGGTATTCATGTATGAATTATTAATATTCTCATTTTCAATAGATTATTTATATATGTAACCATTGCTAGAATATGGAATACAATACGTAATAGTTTTATTTTCTCGTTTGTGGTAAACTAATGGTGATTAATCATTAGGGATAATATAGCAGAGGTTAAATGAACCAAGCTTGTGTGGCTTTTACCTAGATTAATCTATTTTACTAGTTTGTATTACAGCTGTCCTATTAAATCTAAAGAGCTTATTCTAGGTTGTTTGATAGCTAGGTTTAATCAAAGATCTTATTTTAATTAAACACAACCTAAGAGAAATTTGGTGTTAACAGATCTTATTGTTAACCTACGATTAATATTTTCTAAGAGATGTATGAAAACAGTAAGATGATGAAGAATGTTTATTTGTTTATAGGTTGAGGCTGAACTATGAATCGGATTCCAAACTCATTCATCAGTTTTCTAACTTTTATGCTATTTAATTTGATTTGCTTTCATTAATTCAAATTTACTTTGTTTTCTTATTGATTCCAACCAAACCCTCCTATATTTTTACCGATTCTTGTTATTATAAAAGCTAAATGCACACTCTCTATGGATAGAATCCCTACCTACCACTACTATAAATTTAGTTATGAAGAGTTAGGTTTTATTTTCTATTGCATTCAACACACATCAAATATTAATTTAAACTCATTAGTTAACTCTAAAGTTAATAATATAAAATATACAAATCCAATTCATAATCAAATTTCAGAAACTTAAACACATAATACTTCTTAATTAAATCACTATATAAATAAGACAATGTAAACACTATTTTACCTCCTTCATCAAGATAAAACACTATAAATGATATGCCCTCACGAAGTATCATTCACAACTGTTCGAAATTTTAATGAGATACTCTCATCATCTTCCATTAAAAGTGAACTAACCATAAGTTTAAAAATCATTTAACATCCACTACTTAAATAGATATATATAAGTAAAAATTTTTAAAAAACTTTAGATATCGTTATAACGGACTAGAAGGTTAAATAGGCTAATAAAAGAAAGGAAATAGGAGATACAAAAATATCCACAATTAGTTAAACAGCAATAAATAAATTTATAAAACATTAATTCTCACTCCATTAACTCGTACTTTTGCAACCACCCCTTTTCTTTCATTATTTTCAATTACAAGAATCCATAACATCAATTTTTAATGCTTTATTATTGTTAGTTTTCTTTGAACCTTTTGAATTGACATAAGATTCTCCTTTTTACATTGCCTCTTTCATACACTTAATCAATTCACCTATATTTATTATCTTATATCTCATATCTAAAAACGTCAAAAAACAAGTAAAAGCTATACTAATCATGAGTTAAAGACTAAATACTTGTTTTTATTTTTAGGCTCAATGTTCTTTAAGATAAGGGTCAACAAGAAAAAGATAAAATTTAGATTAGGCTTGAAAGGGCTCATTAATAGATTAATGTACAAAGCAGTAGACAATTTGATTCAAATGCAAATATTAAGTACCTTTATCATTTTAATACTCGTACACATCTTACATGTAATTTCAAAAAAAATAAAACTCTTGTTCTAAAAATTTAAAATCAAAGAAGCTATCTATATAAGAAATAAAAAAATATGATATAAAGGCTTGAATTCTTCATAAGATTACTCAAGTCAAATCGAAGCATAGTCACTTAACAATTTCAGTTTCTTAGCATTCATGAAGTTTGATTTTGCATGGCATTCACTTAGACATATTATGAAACTAATTTTTACCAATCAATCTCAACTCAAGATCATGCATAAACTTAAGCCATCAACCTAAAGTAGCTAATGTAATCCTAAATGCAATATAAAAACAACAAGCAAGTTAGAAATTTTAATCTAAAATGCCTTAAACATACAACCACAAAACTTAAGGAAAAATCCTACATTCACCCCTTATACTTAAACATGAAATTTTCCTTAATGTCAAACAAATAAAATCATTAAAGCACTCATAAAAGACAATGAAGATAAATAATTATCCCCTTTATCCATGTCAATTTAGTGAGGTAGAATCCATGAAAATTTATAAAACTACATATAATAAAAATAAAACAAAAAATAGTAAGAAAAACTAGAACTAATAAATCAAAGCAAAAGAAAAGACATGTTAGAATATTAGACTGTCTCCCAACAATCACTTATGATTAAATCTTTTAGTTAGAATTTCATTTAAGCTTATTACTAATTTATTATCTTTATTTGGATGACTCGTTTCCCTTCCTACATAGAACATAAAGAATAGGAGAATTTAGTAGGATATATCTTATTATCTTCTGGACATAACATATCATTAGTAGAAGGTAAAAATTTATATTATCCTTCTAACGTAAAAACCCCAATACCAAGGTTATTATCTTCCTCTTTGTCTTTAATTCTTAAAGCTTTATATGTTTTCATAAAATCGTCATAATTAACTTTAGGAACTTCATATATACTAAGGTCTATGTCGTCTATCCTAAAACATTTAATCATCTAAAGCATAAGATGATTTTAAGGCTATATATATATATATATATATATAACTTAACTTTCTCTTTATTTATCCTTAGTATATGCTTTCCCTCAGCCATATCAATAATAGTCTCTTTAATGGCCAAAAAGGGTCTCTTGAAGATAATGGATCTATCACTAAAATATCATTATGAAAGATAAATTTTTCTACTTTTATAAGTGGGTCTTTTATAACCCCAATTAGTTACTTGATGATTTGATCTGCTAGTTAGACTGACACATTCAATGTTTAAGGTCACTATTCTTAATTTATTAAAAATAGACAAGGGAATAAGATTAATAATTTCACCTAAATCAAATAAACAATTAACAACATCAAAGGCATATAATTGACAAGGAAGAGTGAAGCTTCTTAGATCCTTCAAATTTATAGGTAATTTACTTTCTAAGATTACACTACACTCTTCAATTAATTACATTGTAGTATACTCCTCTAATTTATTTTTGTTAGAGATGATCTCCTTTTAAAAAAAATTTACATAGGATGACATATGAGCTAACACTATAGTGAAGGGTATATTAATGTTTAATTTCTTGAAGACTTGAAAAAATTTATTAAAATTATCTTCATTTGTCTTTTTTTTCAACCTTTATGGTATGAAATGGGTGCCACATAGGGTTTGACAGAGAGTTTAGTTATCAGATTAATATCGATGCTAGTTAAAAGTGAGAGCAGCACTAAATTTATTCTATCTAATTCATCACTTAGATCTGGATCAACATTAGTGCCGAATAAGGGAGGTTAACGTAGGTATGCTTTTAGTTCCTCTGTTGGTTCCCACTTCCTCAGACTTCCTATACCTTCTTACTTCCTTTTCTTTATCAACACCAAAATTCCTATACCTTCTTACTTCCTTTTCTTTATCAACACCAAAATTAAGTGTTTTTCCACTCCTAAATATAATGGCTAACACTTTATCTTTAAGGTTTACCTTACTGTTACCAGAAACTTACTTGGATCTCTTTCATTAACTACTTTAACTAATTAGCTCATTTGTCTCTCTAAGTTATGAATGGATGCATTAGTAGACTATGTTACCTTGGTCAATTTTGCTTCAAGGAATTGGATGGATGCATATATGATTATATCAAATATTCCAATTTTGCATCAATAAATGAAACAAATTGCTTGAATATCTTCTTCATCACATCATCCTATGATAATGGTTATTGTTGAATTTGAAGTTATTGATGGTAATAAAGTGGTCCTATAAACCTACCAGCTCCAACATCCTACTCTTTATATCAGAAATTTGCATGTTGGCTCTAATCTGGATTATAAGTATTGGAGAAGGGATTATTCCTTAAAACTTTCTTTCCTTCATAGAAAACCATATATTTTGCTTACTCACTATAACTTGAGGGTGACTCAGTATTTATGCATGCATAAGAAAAAAGCCTATACATGCCACAATGGTAACACACCTCCTTATTGCCTATATCATAATTTAAACATGTTTACTTGATTTGAGAGATTAATTTTTGTGATGCTAATTTTGAAATTGTCTTAACCTTGTAAAAAGATACTTTCAGTTTTTCCTTACCACTTGGTTGACGAATTCCTTACCAAGGTCTCTATAATCTCCTTAACCCCTTGAATATTCTTTATGTATATTATAAGCTATAGTGTTAACTAAAGTCTAATATGTCAATAAAAGGCCCTCATAGAAGAACTTCATCACTAACTTTAAGCAATACTGGTGACATGGGCACTAGTTAAGCAACCTAGGCTTCATGGATTACTTCCCCTTCCTTCTGTGCAAAGCTTTGTATTTGGATGCTTAGTTTAGTGGTCTTATATAGAGAGAAAATAGCTCATCATAAATGCATCATAAAACTGGTCTCACTCATTAAAAAAGCCCACCTTGATCAAGATTTAATATTTCATTGCTTGATCTCTCATGTAGTATGAAAAACACATCATAAAAAACTTGTATTCTATAAGGAAATTTAGTGGAAGTGTTTGGATCATTGAATAACACTCCTTTATAAATGTGATCGTGTCTTTACCATGTGGTACATTAAAGGTTATGAGCAAGTGTAGATGTAGTTGTTTTAACTTATATTTCCTTGCCCTGTAACTTTGCATTAGGTTAAATCTAATACAAACATTAATAATTAAGGTTTCCAAAAAATCAAGTTTTAAACTGTTTAAACTTAAAAAAATAATTCATCCTTATAAGTTGTGTCTGAGAATTAATGTTAGGCACCTTTTATGTAACATCCCATCACCGATGGGGAGGTTAGAATAGTATTTTTGAGTGGTCAATGGGCATTTAGAAATGCCTTTCCA
>JANZXP010133746.1:0-15489 GCA_027576715.1 Erythroxylum flavicans
TTTCTTTTGTGGCTAACATGAAGGGTTCTGCCCTTTACATAAGATATCAGAGTTGTTTTCTAACAAATACTTTGCTCTAAGCCCTTGTTTCTTTTACTAAGATTTCTTTATCAATGACGTGTCATTAATTCATATTGTTGTAGGGGCTTACCATTATTGCTTTCAATAATAATAACTTTGGGAAGTATTGAGAAAAAAAGGGAATGTGCAAGAATGATTTTATAAATATTCATCACTGTCCAAAAAATGAATCTCCAACCTATACCAAAGATAGCCAAAATCTAAAATACCAAATTAAGCATCATATAACCATTTTATAACTAGCTGTTTAGGTTACCAAAATAACAACAAATTCTAATCTTCTATTTTTAGAAAAGAGCCAATGGTAATTTCTAGGCTTGAGCTATAAGTACCAATGTATCAACAGCTCTGTAAAATAACTCTTTGCAATATTAGAAGTCAAAAATTGTTCTTTCTCAATCTCAGCATGGTATCAAAGTAGGTCTAAAGGACCTGAGACAACAAAACCATCAATAACCTAAAAAATCGTGAGAAGATGACAAAGCAGAACTCAAGCGATCAACAATCGCACGGTGATGCTAACCCAACCCTAAGGCTGACATCTGTGCTCCTCAAAAGCCAAAACTATGCTGTATGGGCCAAATTCGTCACATTGTCATTAAACGGCAAGGGTAAATTAAGATTCGTTAACGGCAAAAAAACAAAGGCCACTGATCCAACATAGAAAATCAAATAGTTGAAATGCTTGTGTTTTTTTAAAACTTCCTAAGACATAAAGCAATCTACCTGGTTGAGGAGTAGGCCCCACACCTAGAGGTTTTGTCCCCTTTGGTCGTCACAGGCATTTCCTCGAACGTCTTTGCGGTTCGAACCTGGGACCTCAGGGTTTTGTTGGGTGCAAGACCCACGCCTCTAACCACTGAGCCATTGGCCCATAAGTACCATAATGCATTCTCTAAGAGTGAGCAATTAACGAAAAACAAAGTAAGATATAATGCTTGGATGTTAAACAATGTAACCTTGATTAGTTGTGAAAGAGGTGAAGGTAATAGAAAAGTCCGTCTAGTAAGAGAAGCTATTTCATAATGGTAATGGGATTTCTTCCAATAACAGGAAATAACTTCTTTGTTTTGGTAGCTAAGTAGGTCTGCCATCGAAAGGATGAGAGGAATAGTTTTAAAAGGAGTGATGATGCTGATATGCTTTTGAGGCCAATAGAGGAAATTGGCTAAGATGTTCTAATGACCTTTGATGTGTTTAACTTTCAATTTATAGCAAGAGAACTAATCTTTCCGGTGAAGCAATTGAATTTCTAAAAAAGTCTTTTGTTTGAATCTAATATCTTTGGAAAGGACGTGTTGTCTATTATATTATACAGAGATAAGGGTTGAGGTGGAAATTAAACTTTTCTGTACCTCTTTTTACTTCCAAAATCTCTTTGTAGATTGTATGATAATGCTTTAAATCTTTTGCTAGCAAGTCTGCTAAAGCCCATTTCCTTCTACTTCTTCAATTAATACCGCTCCTTAGAAATCTTCACTAGCAATCAGTCTGCCAGATTCTTTTTCCTTTGTCAGGAATTTTTAATGGAGGTAGATTCTAAGTAATTTACTTTAATTATTTCACTACCTTTGTCTAATCAAGGCCCTGTGGTAGTGGATTTTTCTTCAGTAGCTTTGACAGATGGTTGGCATGTTCTAACATATAAGGGATGAAGTCCCCGACATAATTCACAATCCTTAAAAACTGTCGGATTTTTTTAATTGTAAGGTTGGTGTCTTGAAAGTTAAGTAATTCACAAGCAATATATGGATCAGACTGGTAAAAATCATCATAAATCTCCATTCTAAGAAATTCTATACAGGTTGATCCGATTTGATTCTTTGAGCCTAAAGCATGATCTCATACTTTTTTATAAAGTCCAAAAACTATTGTAATAGGCTTGACGCTCTTGCTAGGTATAAGAGTAAAGCGGTATATCATCAACGTAAATTAAAGCGCTTGATAGAATGTCATCATAAATCTTTGTCATGGCATTTTGAAATAGTAACGGGGCAATTTAGGCCCAAATGATACAACTATCCACTGGTATTGAGCATTAGGAATGTAGAATGTTGTCTTATGTCAATCTTTGGGTCAATGCCAAATTACCAAAATTTTGCTTTTAAATCAAAATTTGAAAATATTTTGGCTTCTTTCAGAATTAACACCTGTGTATTTATCTTGAATAAAGGAAAGTTGTCATCTGAACAAAACTATTTAGGGGCTTATAATCAATGACTAACCTTTTTTTTTCCTCTACTCTTTTATGCTTTTTGCCCCATATAGAAGGCTTGACATATCAATATGATTTTGTTGGCTCAATCATTCCTTGTTTAAAAAGTATAACATTATGATGTTGTGCCATTTTTAAGTTATTTGGATTCATTCCCGAATGAGTTGCCCTTATAAGATTAATGTCATCATTCTTTTTTAATGACTGTTGAACATAGAATTCTTAATTCTGCCATAATGCGTGTAGATGATGAAATTTATCATAACTTTTCAGGCAATATTATAAGAGTTGATCCATGATATCTTTATATCTAGTAGAAAACTATTGTGGCTAAAAGATGTTGCGGTCTTTAGTGTACGCACGAAAATCTTGTTTATAATAAATTCCTTTCGACAAGATTTATAACTTCTTTGCTTGGCAATAAACATCCATCCTAACAAGTATGTCAGTACTATGAAGAGTACTGCTTCCTAATATTTTTCTTAAACTATACAACTTGGGAAGAACTGTATCCCAGTCCTTCTTTTTACGATAATATCGCTCTTGAAGGATATGCCATCAGTTGCAGTAAAGTATTCTTTATAAGGTTGTCATTCTTCTGTAAGAAGAATATGTGCCTTCACAACACTCTTACATGAGCTTGTATCCATGTAATCAGTATAGAGGATTAGACTGCGTTACTTTGTTAGAAGCATTTGGAGTTTGACATATGGTCGTGTTATTACTAGCTTCCAGGGTTCTACCTTCAAGACTGCTTCATCATATACACTGGTTGTTCATCTTTCGCATCAAGAGAAGAGACTTTATCATTAGTAGAGTCATAATTAGGTAGGGCAAACAGTGTCTCTTCATCTTTACTGAATTGTTCTTCAAAAAGAGACTTGATGTCCTTGTCATCTTTTATGAGCATCATAAGCTCAATAGACTCTAAGATTTGCATATCCGTTTTTATCTTTTTAGGGCACCATTTTGTAAAATGACCTAGTTGTTCACAAAGATAACTTTTGTCTGACTTTCTATTTTCAGAAGCTCTTCGTTTGAAAAATCTTTTCTTTTTTTCTTTTTTTATTGAAAGTAAGTGATTGAACCTAGAATAGCTTTCTTCTGAAATGTTTCTCCTTTTTTGTTTTGCATTTACATTTCTCACTATCCTGGCATTTGATATTTAAGGAAGGCTTTTTGCGTGCTTGTTTAAGTTTAGGCCCACCTTAAGCACATATTTAAAAAATTTATTTTGTTCACAAATTTTTTTTAACGTCACCAAAGTTAATTGGTATATTTCTCCGAGAGAGATTTCAAACAAGTCTCTGTAAAGAGAATTGATGGTTCTTTGTAATTATGGCTATAACTCATCAAGAAGAGAGATAATGATTATGTACCAAAGAATAACATCATTAAAGCCATGAAGCATATATTATTTTTCAGACATTCTTTGAAAATGCTTTTACAAATGTTTTCTGTTCATAAAGCAACACTTCATTTCAAAGTACTCATATCTGTTTTGTCGATTAATGAGTTAGAAATCTCTGATAAATTCCTTGTGGATCATTCCCAAAAAGGAATTGACTTTTGATAGTTATAGGACTTGCATGCATATGTATTCACCAAGGCTTTGGAACCATTCTCTTAAAGTTCCTTTCATTCTGAAGATAAATTATGTCAAGATTTCTTTAAGAGAAATGTTTGGTCTTGTTATTTGAAGACATATCCATGCACTGAATGCTTGTAGTCAGTCTATCCATTTTGTTGGTGGGATATCATCGAAACTAAACTATGGCCTTGAAGTAGGTTTATAAGTAGGAGTTAGTTGTGGTTTGACTGGTTCAGTCATAGACTCAGCATCTTCAACCTCTAGTTCAAAATATGTGTGTGTTTGAGAAAAGTGTGGAATAGCCATCATCATTTGCAAGATTTGAATGAGATATGTAAGTTGTTCAGAGTTTTCGAAGCTTTTTGTAAAAGAATTAGAATCTTGGCTCTCATTTTGGCTTTTAGAGCTATCTAGGACTGGTTTAAAGGTAGCTATGAATTCTTGTCTATTCATAGGTTCTTTTATTGTTTCCATATTTGGGGAAGGTCTTTCTTTTGGTGGAGAAGTTGGTGGTGTTTTGATTTATAAAGGTTTAAAAGTTGACAAAATGTCTTTTGTTGTTGGTTGGCTTGAAAGGTTTTGATAATTTTGAAAGGGTTATCTAAACAATGAATAAAACATTTTAAAGACTTTCCTATAGTCAGCGGCTTCAGGATATGATGGGGGTGTTATAAATAGGTCGTATAAGTAGAAATATCGAAGGAAACATTTTATATATAGCTCTAGATTGCTCTTTAGTCATGTTTGTCTCAATTTTTCAAGCTCTCTTTGAGCTTTTTGTAGTCCTCTTGCCTTGTTTTAGAAGTTTGGTCCCTAATAATGCTGATCAATATATCTTCTCAAGTTAGAATCAAGTCGTGCAAGTTGATTGAGTAGCTTTTGAGATACATCATTAACCTTTGAAATATACCCCTGTTTTTGTTAAACAAACCATGAAACTTTGAATTAATTTGGTGAAGGAATTTGTTTTGTGCTACAACATTTTATGCCTGCAAATTTAACACTTTTTAAGTTATAGAAATAGGTACATAATTGTTATATGGATTGATATATGTTGATCTTGAGTATGGCCTTACTGATACCTTAGTTTTCTTATTAGTCTGAGCTTCTAAAGGCAAAAAATCTCTCTCATATGATATTATCATCATACATGATAGTGGTTTTGGAATCTCCTTAGAGATTGGAGAAATTACCTGCACAAAGTATTTTGGTTGGATCCAGTGCTCCTTTCTAACCGCTTTCAATAGTTTAGAGAGATTCTTTGATCTAAGCTTGGGATGTTTAAGAATAATATAAGGTCTTAAGCAATCATGTTCATCATGTTTAAGTTGGATCCCCATTTGAGGTTAGCACCTGGATTTTTTCTTGGACTTTCTGCTAGGATCTTCTTTCCACCATGGGACATAATCTTTGTCTTCATTATCTGAATCTTCATCTATCTAACATTCACAGCCTGAAGTGCACATAGATGGATCTACATCCCAAATGAAACATCCATTGACATGACTGACATACATTTCATGTCTATCTAGGTAAACACAATGGATTGGAGGACAACTCGTTCCTTCTTCATGAGAAAATGTTGCAGTAATTATCAATATTGGATTAGAAGAAAGTTTGGGTGATTGAGTTCTTTTCTCTAGGCTTGCTGAAAATAGACTTTACTGTATCATCTCTAAAACTTCTCAATAATGGAGAAATGGTAGTATGAACGTAGCGTCGATGAAAGAGCGCAAATCAATTTGACTAGGTTTTGTTAGTAATAAAATAAATTATTTTTATTGCATTATAATAATTTTAAATTGCTAATAAATAAATAATGCTAATAATATTTTTCGTTAATTTTTATTTATAGAGTAATAATATATCTAAATGAAATGATTAATTTCTCATTTTATATTATAATTTTTATTTAAAAATAATTAATAACTTCATTGATTTTTATTGTTTATATACGAAATTGTAAAAATATAATTTCTAAATAATTTGTTAGCAATAATAATTACTCAATAATAACAGTTCATCCAACAAGTTCACGAGACAAAAAAATTACTCAGTATTAGTATTGAGTCACAAGGATTGACGTACAAGAAATATTAATCAATATGAATATTGAGTCTTACACACCGATAAAATAACAATCAGAAAAAATGAAGAAGCTTTGTCACAAAATATATTAGATAAGTTAATCAATAATTATTACTTAAGAGTAATTTTTTAAAAAGATAAGAATTATAAAAAAATAAGGAATGGACACATATTACTTATTAGTATTGTAAGATAATAAATAAAAAATTTAATGAAATAACATAACTTATTATAATATGAAACTAATGGATATATTTAAATTTTCTAAATAATAAATTAGTTATGAATAAAATTAACTAATATTACATATTAAAAATTATTATACTATTTAATATAATTAATGATATATAAACATGATAAATTAATAAAGTAATAATTATTTGCAATTACTAATTAGTTATGGAAATAGATAATATTATTTGTTATTTTTGTGGCATAAAAAATGTTAATTTATTGTTATATTAATATAATTACAAAAATTAATATAGTGTTAATAATTAACTAAAATCACATATCAAGTATTATTATAGTTTTAAATGTTGGTATTAAAATGGAAAAATGATAAATAAATTTTATTAACTATAAAATAAGTAGGTTAGTTATTAATAGAATATAAAATGAAATTTACTTTATTTTTTTAATATTTATAAATAAAAAATTGTTAATAAGTTTTGTCTAAATAAAAGTAAAATATTAAAAGTAAGAGTTAAGGAGTCGGGTCTTGTTTATGTAAGATTTTATAAAAAGTTGGAAGTCAATATGCAACTTTTTGACCATTTTAAAACCCAAAGTGGGTCAAAAGTTATCGAACTCTCTCTTCTTGCTTTCCCTTTCAAGAACAGATACTTGGCTTGCCCTAGGCCATAAGTAAAGTGGCATGGTTACATGCAAACAACATGTCATTTAAAGTGTAAGCACTAAGCACAAATTCTTTTGGTTGCTTTTAAGTGAAGGTAAGAATCATACCTTTGGACCAAATGTCCTTTGGTTTGAGTGATTCCTCAAGGCTAAATGTTCGAGCTTTAAGAGTTTGAAGACTTTGAACTTCGTATCATACTTTAAATTGAATTTCTCAATTGTTATTTTGTTAAATAGTACTTATGCCCCCAATTTTTATTTCATACATACTTAAAAGGTAACTATTTTACTTAAAGTGGTAGAAAAAAATTCAAATTTTAGTACAATCTTAATTTGATTTTTAGTTGTTAATTGCGAGTCCATTAAATGGTTGAATTGTGGTTGATATTAGTACACAACGGCCTGTCAATTTTTTTAGAATACAATGTTTTTTATTAGACCTAGACTTGGACTATTCAAGTTCAGATTGAGCCGAAACTTAATTATTTTAAATAAAATGATATTGTTTTACTTACAAAGGTTAGGTCTCGAACCGATCTGAACTTAGGCAACCTAAGTTCAACCCCAGTTAAAAACACTTAAATATGAGTAGCCATTGTCATTCTTAAATATTAGTTTTAGAGCTTGAAAGTGATGCATTGTCATTTTAGTGAATAACAAATTTTAAAGTAGTTTTTTCAATTTTTAATTTAATATTTAACTTTAAAAAAATTTTAATTTATTAACCTAACTTAAGATTAAAATGTCGTTTTTCATTAGTCATTTGTTAACGTGGCTAACGTGTCACATTTTTAACTTCACAATTAGACACTCATATGGCATTTGGTTAACATATCACTTTTTTAACTTTACGTCTCTCACCAACGGCCCTTGCTTTCATTTATCACTATGTGATTCTCCCACAGGTGGTAAAGACGGCGAGTACGTTAATTTTTTTAATAATTGAGTTTGCCTAGATTTAAGTTTGTCTGAAGCTCAGGTCTGTTCAATATATTAAAAACACCTTAGTCTGAACTCACCCATACCCCATTATCATCGGGCTGCTCTTCTTTACACTGTCATGCGACGATGTTCCCACTAGCAACTCTTCTTTCCACTTATCACGCGACTTCTCAATCTTTGTTGCATCCGATGACGACACAAATTGGTGGAGAGGAGATATTGTATTGTGGCAGGCGGTGTTTCTTGTTATGCCTTTGTCTTTGTCTTTGTCTTTGTCTTTGTCTTTGTCTTTGTCTATCTCATGGTATATCTGTTGTATGCAGTTCTTTTTATATGGATATATGTAGTGTTTTTAAACTTCGAAATTTCCTTTTTTCATAAGACATGGTGCTTATTCTTACATGGTCCATTGGTCTGTATGTGGTCCCTACTACAATGTAACTCTGAATTTTCTCTATAATAATATTGTTTACATTATCTTATCGTCTGAAAATCCCTTTGTTGAGGTGCTAAGCAACGAGCTCTTTACAAGTTTTCTACGAAGAAAAGCAGAGTTCCAAAGTTTAGGAACAATTTTGCAATCGGGAACGCTGAAGGACAAACAGGGAAAGTATGACAACCAATTACTCAAACAATACTTTTGAAAAGACCATCGACCAACCAAAGTCGGATTGTAGGATACTGGAGTGTCTGGTAGACTAATGTGAAACAACATGAAAATTTTGTGACTATCAATAATTTCCAGATATGATGGTCGAGATAACAAAGCCCTTCTCTCCACGGGCACACACTCTCAGCTTTCCTCTTAAGAACCTTACACTCTCACAACACCTTTTTCCCTTTGAAACAATAGCTGTAACAGTGCTTAAATTCTTTCCCCGTTAAACTCTAATCTCATAGCAGAATTATTTGATGTAGTCATAGACTGTCCTAGACTTTCTGATACACAAGATCTTCAGAAAAGGCGAGTATAGAACATACTTGTCTCTGTATAATGACAAATAGTAATATCACTCAAGATGTAAGCTTTCAAAAGAGGGAGAACTTAGAGAGAATGTAAAACACTTAAACTCGTATTAATTACAAACTTCTATCAAACTGTAACTAAGGTCTGCTTACAATGAAAGAGGAGCCTTGCTGTTATAGGCAAATCAAGGGTAGAAAAGTAAATCACTTTCAAAACACACTCATTACGACAACGAGGAGTGGCCTAATGGCTTCAGCTCCTCACTTAAGGCTCTCTTTTACAGGAGGTCTTGAGTTCGAGTCATACTAAAGGAGGAGAAATGAGAAATTTGTCCTATTGATGATCCTCTAGCCCCCTGGGCACAGCTCCTTGATTGGATCAATTACGGACGTCTCGCTTCCAGCGGCAGTGTGGGAGTTGAAGCTACTAGGGAACCCGAGGGCTGTTGGAAACCTGATGTTGAGTAGGAGGCCAGTGATCAATCAGCAGTCGACTAATCAAGTATGTGACGACTCCTTGTGCGCAGAAGTGTACAGGCTACGTAGGAACCTGAGAGATCTTGGAGTTACAGATTTACATCCTCTAGGGTCCTTGGGGTAGGGTCTTAGAGGCTTAGGATTAGTCCGACTAAGCTGGGATATCTAATATAAAAAAAAAGTTACTTTAAAATACAATCATCACACCTTTATCAAAGCTACTTTAAAAAAGTAAACAAAATTTTAAAGGTAAACAATATGATGATAAGAAGGAATCTTGTATAGTAGTTTGTTGGTCACAAAGATTCTCTTTCATCAAAAGACTCAAAAGTAAATTCCTAAAAAGACGAGTCTCATAATGGCATCCAATGTATTATTTGTCACGGATAGAGTCATGCCATGATTGCAAATTAGACAGAGAGTCTGGATTGCTTGAACTATCAGAATGACTTGAAGAAATCTTTTGTCGTTTACTAAGGTAGAGCTCATATCTGTGAAGTTTATGCAGGAAATAATTTTAACTCATCTTTATTAGGACTGTAATTATCATCATTAGTATCCTAAGCATCCTGAAAGATAGAGTCAAAAGGTTGAGATGATCTTGCAAGGTCTGTAATAGTGGTTGGAGGAGCAGAAAACAAAGGAGGAAAATTTTTTTATATCTTGCAAACTTGGAAAACTCCATTAACCAAAAAAGAGGAATAAAATCATGCAGAGAGGATGAAAGAAGCAAGATTGGTTTGGTAGGTCGAGAAAGAAAATCAGCAAGTGTATTGTGGTAACCTTTGATATAGTGGATGGAGAATTTATAGCGAGAAAACCATTCCTACCAACGAAGCAATTAACTGTTAGGAAGATGTTTCTTAGGTTGATCAAGAATCTTGGGGAAGGAAGTGTTATCCATTTCAATGACTAAGTGATAAGGTGTGAGGAGGAAGGAAAACTTTTCAATACCTCTTTTAACAGCTAAGATTTCTTTGTAACTGATGTGGTAGTGGCATTCAGATGTTCGAAATTGTCCACTCGCATGACCAACGATTGCCATTGATTGCTTCTAAAAGCATAGCACCCCAATAATTGTCACTAGCATCTGTCTGTAAAATTCGTTGTCCCGTGCCAAGAATTTTTAAAGGTGGAGGATTTTGATAGATGTGCTTCAAATGTTGGATAGCTTTTGCTTATTCTAACCGCCAAGGTGGTGGATTCTTTTTCAGTAACTTGAATAATCATGAAGTGTAAACTGCCACATGTGGTATGAACTCACGGATGTAATTAATAATCCCGGGGAATTTTTGTATTTGTTTCACAGTGAGATTGTCATCAGGAAATTGTAATAACTCTTGTACAATATGTGAATGAGGCTAATAAAATCCATCTTTGAAATGCACACCCAAAAATTCAATTTCTTTGGTACCAATGATGCTTTTAGAGGCTGAAAGCATAATTCCATACTATTTAGTGAGATCTAAGAATTGTTGGAGTAAGGCCTGATGTTCCTTATGGGTCTTTGAGAACAGTAGAATGTCATCAATGTAGATCAGTGCACTATTGAGGATAGGCTCATAGATCTTGGTCCTGGTGCGTTGAAACAGTGATGGGGCAACTTTAAGCCTAAATGGCATAACAGTCCATTGGTATTGTGCATTGGAAATGCAGAATGTAATTTTGTATCACTCAGTTGGGTGAATACCTAATTGCCAAAATCCTGCTTTAAGATCAAACTTGGAAAAGATAATAGTTTCTTTTAAAAATAGTACTTGAGTATTGATCTTTGGATGAGGAAACTTGTCATCTTACAGGAATGTATTCAGAGGCTTATAGTCAATTACCAATCTCTTTTTTCCAAACTTTTGGTTTGAACTTATTCACATAGAATGCCCGGCAAGCTTAATCTGACTTTGTGGGCTCAATGAGTCCTTGCTTCAGAAGGATAGTACACTCATCTTGTGCGAGCTTAATATCATCAGGGTTCATCCCTGGATGTGTGGCTTTTGTAGGATTGATTTCCTCATTCTTTTTGAAAGGTAGACTTATGAAAAAGTCAACATTTTTCCAAAGAGGATATGAATGAGTAAAATGTGCATGTGATTCAGGATAGTAGTGTAACAGTTTATCTCTCAATGATGCATATGGTGTAGGATCTTGAGAAAGTTCAAACACATTCTTGATTTCAATGTAAGGACTGAAAAATGATCGATACCTGAGGCCTGTGAGTAGGATATGTAAAGGTGAGGCTTTGTTGTAGACATCCATACCAATAAGAATATCTGGGCCAGGTAGATTGCTTCTAAGCACTTTAGTCCAAACTGTACACTGTGGAAAGAATTGGATTCCGATCTTTCTTTTTGTAATAAGCCCGATCTTGAATGAATTGCCATCTATAGCTATAAAATACTCATCATGTGAGGTCAATGCTTCAGAGGATAAAATGTTAAGCTTTATAATCATACGACTGGATCCAGTATCCATAAATCCAATAGCTCTGATGGGTCGATCATGTTTGTTCTGTATGAAGAGTTGGATCAGGACATATGGACGTTGAATTAAAGTATGATCTATTTTCATGCAGGTCTACTGTAGCATGTATAGAGAACCTTCCTCAGAGGATTCATCTTCAGAAGTCGTAACAGAAACAACAAACTTTGTATCTTTATCTTCAGTAAATTGTTCCTCAATAAGATCTTCAAAGTTATTAGAAGAATGAATAGGCAAAATTAATTCCATATGCTTTAATAACTTGACATCTTTCTTGCTTTTGTTAGGACAAGTTCATGCAAAGTGTCCTGGTTGTCCACAGAGGAAACAACGTTCAGCTTTCTGAGAAGGATGGGACTTCTTCTCGAAGAATCGAACAAATTTTCTTTTTGTCCATCTTTTCTCACATAAGTTTTTCTTAAAGGCTTGTAGCTTTCCATTTGTCTGCAGAGCTTTCATCGATGATAAGCAGGATGATGATTAGATTTCTTCTTATTGAGACAATCACAATTCTTCTGATCTTTACACTTAATCTGAAGATAAGGCTTCTTGCAAGCCTGTTTGAGAAGTGGATAATAATGTTCTTGAATGTAGCTCTGGTTGTAGTTGAACTGGAAGGGATGAGATAAAAGTGTAATGAAAATTAGCATCATTCCATCCATTCAAAAGGTAATACCTTTCTGTCATACGTTGATAATACTTCTGTAGATCACTCTTGTTAAATGAACATCATTCATTGCAAAATACTCCTTACGGTCTGCTTATCTATAAGCTAAAAGTCACCAATGAATTCTTTATGGATTATTCCAAGAAGAGCTTCAATTGTAGTGACTTAGATATACTGAAGTCTTCGATAGTCGTCAATACTTTGCCACCATTCTCGCAAAGTACCAGTGAAACGAGAAGTGAACTCAGACAAAATATCCTATAAATAAAGGATTATTCGATCGAGTCATCCGAAGATCTATCCAGGCACCGAATTCATGCAAGTGATCTCTCCATTTCTTTGGGGGAAGATCGTCAAAAGTAAACCAAGGTCCTGAAGTAGGCTTGATCTGAGCAACTGGTTGAGCTGGTGCTACTAGAGGTTTTGGTGCAGGTCTGAAAGGTTCAGTACCTGTGGATTCTGCTTCACTTATCTCTGGTTCAACTTCAGCAGGTTCAGGCATAGTCATCAGAACTAGAGCTAAGTCTGATAGATCAGTTAATTGGGTTGAGGAATCAGAAGATGATTCAGAGATCTATTCAAATGATGACTCAAAACTTATTGCAGAGACTTCAGTTATTGGGACAGAGGCTTCAGAATAAGCTTCTGACTTATTTGATTGAGAAAAGGAATCTTCTACAACAAGTTTAGGTGTAAGAGTTGCTATGAATTTTGTGAAAGGTTCTTTATCCTTCCCAGTAAAGATGGAAGGTTGAGAATTTGGTGGAGAAGTTGAAGGCGTATGAATCTGTAACAGCTTACTCCACTGATTAATTGGTTCAGTTTTAGTATATGAAGGTGATGGCTCAGGAACTTGTTCAAGCTTTGGCTTTGACTTTGGCTTTTTAGGTTTTGCTTGAGCCGCCTAAGGATGAATATGCTGTATGATCAAAGGATAGTTGAACTTGAAAACCTTTGAATAGTCAGCTTCTTATGGATACGTCTGATACAGAGGAGAAGTATATACTTGTTGTGTATTTGGAAATACTTGAGAGGATGAGCCATATACAATCTTAGATTGTGTAGATTGCATATCAGCTTCCATGCGTTACACAATTCCTTGTATCTTCTTGAGTTCTCTAGTTTTGACGTCAAAGTCAGGTCCAAAATACTGTGTAGTAATGTAATATCGAAGATCAACATCAAGTTGCTTGATCTGAGCTTTAGACGAATGGTACATGTTTTGGATTTGTTTAGAGACGACGTCAACTTTAGTTTGAGTAGCATGAGTTTGTTGACTGATTCCATCAAGCTTGGAATCAATTCTTCGAAGAACTTTGTTCTATGCTACTGCATTTGATGTTTGCCAATTAAGAAATTCATTAGAAGGATTTGAGACAAGTGTTCCTTATGAAGTGATTCTCGTGTATACGGGCTAGGGATAACCCTATTTGTTTCATCTGTACTCTTGTGTAGAGAAGAAAAATCTTCCTTGTATGGCCTAACCATCGTACAGGGTATAAGAATAGAAGCAATAATAAGAATTACTGGCTTAGTCTGATAAGTAGAAGATTTTAGCATCTCACGAAGATCTAGGTCTAAATCTTTCTATTGGTAGACCATTAGATTTGCTGGAATCATCTAGATCTGAATCATCCTTATATGGATGATATTTTTGCAAAGGCATACAACTAGTTTTAGACTTTTTATTTTTCCTTCGTCTTCTGGCATATCACTTATCATCATCATCACTATCTAACTTAGGATTGAGACATACTTCATAATTGAGTTTGCTCATGGATAGGTCAACGTCCCATACAAATGTCCACGATGATAGCTTACATAAACCGGATCTCCGTTAGATTTGAAATAATGAATAGAAGGACCAAATTTACCTTCCTTATGTGAAAATATGGGCTGGATCAGCAAGATAGCCCCTGATGTAGAAGGGCCAGATGGATACACATTAAGCTTTGCATAGATGGACTTTTCCGTTCCATCCTTTAATGTCTTCATAATCAGAGGAGTTGTAGTATGAAAAGAGTATCAATGAGGCGTACGGAACACTTTTTGGTAATTGTTGATCCATTCAGTAGGCATCAACTTTTCAAGCTCCATTGCTGGTAATTGCTTCGGAATTTGAAGAATAGTAGTCTGATCATTTGAACGATCAATAACCATATAAAGAGCATTTGAAGTTGAATTGGGAAAATTGAGGTCCAACGCATGATTCTGTAGATTATTGATCATCTGGTGATGTAAGATAGCTATGATGGCTGAAGGATCTTGATCTGCTGCAGTGATCTAGATCTGAAGTTGCAGTCGCTCAGATAAAGTGGGATCATCCAACCTGATATTGAAATCAAGTGCTATGGTCAGAATGACACTTCCATTATTGAGAGCAGTCAGCAAGGTACCAATCAAGGCATTTTGGTACGTTATGTAGGTAGTGTCTAGAAGAGATATCGTAACTATAGTAGGTATTCCCTTTCTTTCATAGAGTGTGAGAACAAAGTGTACAGCTCCGACATGCAGATGTGTATGGTGGTGTTCTCTCCTAAGAGAGATCAACTCCTTTGGTATTTCAAACTTTACATATTGTTCTACTATTGTAGATCTGAGACCACACTGTTCTAATTTGAAACTTTGGATGATTTCTTTTACTTTAGGTCTGGATGTAGACAAGATTGTACGTATACTTCTTGTTTAAGAACAATCACAAGAATATATACTGTACGGACTCAACAAAGGTAAAGAAGTCTCACAAATACGATTTTCTACAGGACATGAGTAATTTCTACTAGATTTTCTATACGATTAGATAACACACTCTTTACACTAGAAGGTAAACTAGACATAGACAAAGTAGAAGATAAATGAACAGGGTCATTGGTAGTGTTTCCATACTTATGGTTGTCTCCCTACTCAGTCTCATCTTGAGACAAAAAAGATGACTATGATACTACTGAGCCCCCCAAAAGATGGCATGAGTCACCCCGTGTCACGAGTTCAAATCCCATAAATGTAATGTAGTAATAGGATCGTAGTGCCATTGCGTCGGAGTTGCGCAAGTGGAGCGTGGCGGTTGTATAAGATGTTTGTATAAGATGTTTGATATGCTAACCCTTCACAAGGCATTTTAGGGGGCTC
>JANZXP010133776.1:0-15487 GCA_027576715.1 Erythroxylum flavicans
ATGCACAAATATACATTAATCATGGGCTAAAATGCTAAATGAATTAAGATGACATGCAATTACATGGAATATGATAAAGGTGTGGTTAAATTGTAATTAACGAAAATGTAAAAGAAGGAACCAAAGGGAATTAACCACTTGTCACTCTACACACCATAAACTTGTCACTCCACTCACGATAAGTTTTACATAAACATATAAAGAGGGTGAATGGAGTTCTGCCTAGCACTTAAAATTTTAGAATTTTGAGCTCTTCTTTACACTGAAAATTCACACTAAATTGATCGTAAAAGGAGATTTTGAAAGATACACAAGAAATTGGTGAATTTAAGTATAAGGTAAGTTAATTTCATGTATTAAATATTAACTCCTTCCTCATCTCCTCTTCATCTAGGGTCTTGTTATGTGTATATAATTGTTAAATATGAGTTTTGAATGGGTGTGTTATGTATAGAGAAGGAGAAGACTAAAGAAAAAGGAAAAGGGAGGCAAGTACAGTGAAGGAAAAAGGGTTTTGATCACTCCTTCAAGAGGTATGGGAAATTTTTTATTTTTTTGCTTGGATTTATGAACATGATGTAAGGGGAATTGATAAAATAAGTATTCCATAAGCAAATGGGATGTTATTGGTTAAATTAGATGAGTTTTTGCGTTGCTCTTGCATGTTAAGATCGAAGATAGTTGATTTGAGATGTGTACCTCATTGGATGAATAGGTTCCACTAAATAGACTTTTGTAATTTGACCATATCTTGGTCTGTAGACCTCCAAATTGGATAATTTCAATTAGAGATTAAATTAGAGATATAGGTCTAAAACTTTCATGAAGGAATCGAAATTTGATTATGCTTTTAAGATTTTTGAATTCTGGCTTGAAGTTGAGTTCTAGCTGCTGTCCTTATTTTCAAATATCTTGTAGTGTTTTGGGTATAACTCTCGAAATTCTTAACCAACTTACATTAAATTTATGTCATTCGAAAAATAAGACTTATGGGAACAAATGTATAAAAGAACTTAAAACCTAATTCGAATTTTTGCTATATGCATATAACGAAACAAGTAGAGGTATGAATGGGGACTGTCTGTCACGATTATGAAATGGGTGTCACAATCGTGACCCTGTCTTTTGTCACAACTAGGACATTGTATTCTCTTCCAATGTTTACCGCATCTCATTCGAACCTTTTTTGGATGTCACTAAAGCTTAGCAAACCCAGTATAAGGGTAATATAAGACTCATCATGCATGTAATGTGTATATACTTTAATGCTTTCATTGATGTATTATTGAAAGGGAATATGATCATAAAGCATAGTAAATTCCATTGCGCATGATAAACATTTTCAAATTATAATTGCAAGCATAAGGGAATGAATTTGTATCTTATGAATTGTTGCTCTTTATTAGGACTCTGAAATGTAATTAGGATGATCTGATGATTAATTTTAACTTGTCAAGTTTTAGTTGTGGGTAAATAGGCATGTTTAGAAGGGCCTGCAACTGCTTCTATTCTCAGACATTACGATGTCTTCTGTTTTAGAGACTTAAGTCTCTTCTATTTCAGAGGCTATTGCCTCTTCTGTAGATACCAATCATATGTGCCTTCTGTTTTGTTCCAGTTAACCACGTCTGAAGAAATTAGCAGGCAATTCTATATATGTTCCGATATTTGTTATGTTCTGATGCAAACTCATATTTGGATTAATCTCTTAATATCATGTTCAAATAAATACTTCATGACTTTTATTTTATAATGCATTTCCCATCACTTAATTGTCATGAATCATTTACATTTGATTGTTAGGCGATTGATGTGAGTAGTTGTCATCTTGCATCATTATTTCCCATTAAGCTATATGCTTAGCACAATGGTTTTTCCTTCGTATAGGCCATGATAAATAGGGTTAAGGTTTGGACAACCGCAATGGCTAAAAAAGGACGTGTAATCTTTTGGAAGATCTTGTATCTAAATATTGTGTTGTATTTATAAATATTAAGTAGGCATTTTGTAGTATATATGAAAGACCTATACTAACCATAACTTATGATGATATTTTTTATGTATAGATGTTATATGTGTAATTTGTGACTTGTATAAACCATAACGAAATATAAGATGTGATATGTGCTTGCCTTATCTCTGGAAATTGTTGAATTGCCTAGTTCTATTTTAGGTGCATCCGTATATCTTCCAACGGGGTATTAAGGTGTCACAGTAACTATTGGAGACTTTCATGAGTGACTACATGATATCACCAATCAAGCACATCAACTTGGGAAGAAGTACTCAAATATGAAAATTGTCAAGAAAACCTTGAGATCATTGCCTCCTAGATTCACACCGAAGATTGCAACTATTGAATAAGCTCATGATATTAATGTGTTATCTTTAGATAAGGTAATTGGAATTCTCACAAACTTTGAGATGAACCTCTTGAGAGACAAGCTTGAGAAGAATAAAGGATTGGCGCTGTAAGCCGAAGTCACTAAATCTGTGAATTATTCAGGAGACGACTCCGATCAAAATGATGCTGGTGTTACTAGCAAGAAATTTCAGTAAGTGGCTGAAGATGGTGAAGAAAGATGAACCCGAGTTTAGAAAAAATAGTGGGAGTTCATCAAACAATAACTTTAAACAGTAAGAAAAAACCCAAAAAGGTGAAAGGAAGGCAAAGAAGAAACAATGTCATGAATGTCAAAGCTTCGGACATGTGCAACCAGAATGTGCTAACACTTTTAAAAGGAGACAAGGGAAGTATTACACCAGCATGTAGATTGAAAATGAATCTGAAAGTGAATATGGGAACGAAGAAGAAATTATAAGTCATAATGCTGTGTTGGTTGCTTTATATAAAGAATCCAGTTGCTTGCTTAGTAGCAACCATTAAATAAACTGAGGATGAAGCTACAGATGTTTTAGTATTAAACTCTAATTCAAATAGCAACAGAGATAATAGTGACTTTGAATTCAAAAACGAAGATATTTGCAAGGCCTATGGACTAATATATAGCAAGTGGGTGAAGATGTGTAAATAAAATGAGAAGTTAAAAAGGGAGAATATCAAAATAAAAAATGTGATTCATGATCTGAAGATGAAGTTATTGTCAACAAAATATGAACTTGATGAAACCAAGCTAAAGTTGATCAGTACAGAGAAAGGAATAAGAATGTTGAATGGCAGTGCTGAGAAGCCAGAAGAATTGCTAGAAATTAGGAAAAACAAAGGGTATTTTCAAGGTGTTAGATACAAAGGTGAATTTCCACAAGTGAATAATGAGTAAAATGGTGACATTAGATTTATTAAAGAAGCAAGATCAAGTAAGCAAGGAGAAATTTCAAAAAGAAGCAGAAAGTTCGTGCCTGCATGTCACTTTTATGATGTAAAAGGTCACATAAGGCCAAATTGTTACAAACTACTGCAAATGTTATTCCATAATGTCAAAATAGAAAATCCAAACATTCTTGAAAAGATTTTCAGCAGCAAAGGATACCAAAACAAATTTAAGTTAGAAAGAAACAATCGCAAGAATTTTTAGCTCTTAAATCAATACGTGACGCTTCTCATAATAGATGGTACTTTGACAGCGAGTGTCCAAGGCATATGATAGGTGAAAGAAACTATTTGATGAATTATCAAAGTTGTAAGGATGATCATGTTACATTTGGCGATGAGAAAAAAGCAATAGTGATTGGTAGAGGAATTATTTGTATGGATGGATTACCTCATTCCGAAAATGTGCTTCATGTGGATTGCTTAAAATCTAACTTGGTGAGTGTTAGTAAACTTTGTGATGATGGGCTATTCATTAAGTTCACTAGTGATGAATGCAACGTGTTAAACTAACAAGGAGATTGTATAGTAAGCGGAAAAAGATCGGTGGATAATTGCTACATGTTGGAAGATTATGGAGTTGCTGAAGATGTTTTAACTGTCATATATGATAATAAGAGTGTCATAGATATCTCTAAAAACCCAGTTCGGCATTCAAGAACCAAATATATTAATTTGAAATATCATTTCATTCTAGAGCTATTGAAGAGTAAGGTTGCAGTTCCTTCCTATATAATAATTGAGAAGCAACTGGCCAATATTTTTAAAAAACCCCCCTTGACTCCATCAGGTTTGAATCTCTTAATAGGGCATTGAGACTATGTACTTTGCAACTTTGAAGCTTATTGAAATAAGAAAAAAGAGAGAGAATGTTGGATGATAATGCTTTATACTCTCATAAGGTTTATGTGAGGGGGAAATTAATTAAGTTTGATCCTAATTCGTTGAATCTATTTTTGGAGTTTGTGAATTTAATTAGGATTAGTCTTATGAGGATGGATTTGAAGTGCGTAATGATATGTTGATACTTATGCCTCCTTATTTGCTGAGGTTGATAGCATTGAAGGTATTTTTCATGCGAAAACAACGAGTTCTTCATTATGCTTCTTCAAATGATTCTTAGCTTCTTTTGGCATTGATTTGTCCTAATGGGGAGATAGGAACTTGCCTATAGCTTTTTTAGCTGGTGCTTATAGCTTTTTTTGGTGACAATTAACTTGGACTTGGATTTTTTGAAATCTTTTATCATGATCGTTTATTTGAGGGGGAGTTTCCATTTCACTTATTCAAGGGGAGATTTTGATGTGATAAATAATGTCAAAAATGGGAAGATTGTTAAGATATTTTTTGCGACATTATTTGTATTTTGATATATTTGGTATGCCTCTTATAATAAGGAAGTTGATTTGAATTACTTATATCTTTTGTGATAAGGAAGTTGACTTGGTATAGGATTCCACTATCTTGGAATATGTAGTATTTGGATTATGTATATCTTTTTGTGATAAGGAAGTTGACTTGGTATAGGATTCTACTATCTTGGAATATGTAGTATTTTTGAAAGTTAAGATAGTGTGGAAGAAAGGAATACTAAATGAGATAGAATCCTAAAGAAGGTAGGATTTGTTGGGGAAAAACAATCGGTATATCTTTTGATTTTTACAACTACATTTTGGGTGTGTTTTTGTGATCAATTACATGTTCCATTAATGATTTTTGTGGCTGTTGTGCGTCGGTTTCTTTAGTGATAAATTAAAAAGTCCACAACAGATTTTTGTTTGAAGGCAGTCCATGGTGTGACATATATCCATTGATTTTTAACTGCCACTTTTTGGAGTGCTTGAGAGATTAATCACAATTTTTTATTATTGGTTTGGTGTTATTGCATTTTGGGAGGTTTTGCAAAGATAACTTGCAAGTTTGGCCGCAGAATTTTGTTTGAAGACTCTTTAAGATTATCTTTTAATGCGGCTGCACATATAAGGATGTGGTCTATGACTCAAGTGTTCTTTTGTTTCTTGTTATCGTTGATTTAATCACTTGAGATATTTTTATCTTTGTCCTCATTCGTTGTTTCAAAATATTCTGTTAAGGTTAGCACAAAGTAGTCATGCTTTTGAGTGTGAGATAACTTTCAGGGTGTGAGTACGAGTGGATAGTGTCAAGGAATGAGTGGCGTCAGCTCCATAATAGCCTTGTGTAAGACTATTGTACTATAGTGAAAGTTGATTAATTTGGGTAAAGGCCTTGCAGACGTAATTCGTATGTGCCGAACTATGTTAACAAATTTCTTGTATTGATTTATTTGTTGCACAGTTAATTTTTCTACTTGTAATCAGATTCTGGAAATTGTAGTTGCTAACTCAGTTATTTTCTGAAAAGCAATCGTCAGTCATAGTTTGAACTAACCACAGTAGAACAGGAATTTTGTGAAACTTTTACCTTAGAGTTTTTCTGAAGGGGTTATTGTATTCTTACTTATATGAAAAACCTATATTTTATTGATACAAGTGCATTTAACTATTAATTACTTGATTATTCTCTCATTGGTATTTTCGCGTCTAATAAGTCAAAGTAAACACGAAGAATAAGAAAACCATGAATGGTTATAAATTAATTGACTTACCCTAGTCAACAACCCAGGAATTATTTTCAATAATTTAACAAGTGAAAAGTTAAGAACAAATAAAGAAATAAAGTGTTACAAAAATATCAAAAATTTTTTGAATATATCGAACATCATGTTGTAAATTAAGTTTAAGGCCAATGGTTTGCCGAAGGATTGCAGTAAGAATTACCATCTAGCTCATTATTAATGTTGTTAATTACCATCTTGGTCATTATAATATTGTCATGATATTATCCTCCGACATGTCGTCACTTCCATATGTGACCGTAGTGACTGCAGTAGGAGGTGGCATTTCGATCATCCGACTAGGGGTACTACGATCGGTGGCCGAACCAGCTTGCTGCGACTCACCTCTGTGGACTTCACTCTTACTTGGTGCTTATTATACTCATATACACTCAAATTATTAGTAGTATTACCTATGAAAATATATCATTCATGTATTCCTGAGAAGCATGAATTAAAAGAACATTCATCTTTATTATTGTTGTTGACTTTACAAAGTTAAAAAGGAAAGGAAGACAATTGCATGTGGACAACTATCCACAGCTAGCTATATGTGTATGGGAGGCCCATAAATAGGCCTTTCCAAATCAGCTTTAAATTCTCACAATTTAGAGAGTGTTTCTCCTATTTAATGAAAGAGTTAGTGTTTCTCCTTGTAAAATAGAGAGAGGATGTCTAACATTTTGTTTCTATACTAAGGGTTAGGACATAGGATCCTAAACCAAGATACATGAGAAATAACATAGAGAACACATGAGGTGCATTTCATTTACCTGCATATCACTAGTATAAGCATACACACACGTGATTATTGATATTTACACATATTACAACGATTGTTTATGCACTCATTTGACATATTCTGTGATATAAATGATTTTGATGTGATTAAGATGTGAATAGTGAATGAAATGTCTTGAAGATTGTTTCGGTGAGTATAAATATTGATTTAGAATTTTTAGTGAAAGTTGAAAATTTTATGATATTTATGAGTATTTTGGACTAGGAAAAATGCCAAGTGACAATAAAATTGATAAATGGTAGTATAAATAAATGTTAAATGACAATAGAAATTATTGATAAAGGACATTAAGATTTAATAACAAATGTCATTAAAAATTGGGAGACAATTGGATTAGAAATTGGGAGACAAATGGACTAGCTATTTAAAAGACCAAATGGAGACCACTAGGTGGTGACATGTGGCAAGTGGCAAGTGGCAAGTGACAAGTGTCACTTGCCTTGCCACACACCTCTCTTCGTGATGTTTAATTGAAAGATAACCACTTTGTCTTTAATTTTTACTCAATTGGTTAAATGATCTCCTTCACTTCGTTCTTCACTTCTCTATTTCCATTCACGACATTTTCTCACCAATCCTACTCTCAGCGTTGAGTTGTTATCATCCTTCACTTGAGCTACTTCAAGATCTTTGTTTCTTTAAGATCATTTTGTCTTCTTCTTGAAGAAAGACCTAACCTACTCCACCCTCCATGATGATGATCGTGTGGTATAAGGAAAGTTAGGGTTAAGTGGTTATTTGAAGAGCTTGAAGTTAAAAAAGTAAGTGTAAAGCATTATTCTTCATGGTTTATTAAATAACAACTTTTATGAAGATAATTAAAGGTTGAATGATCATAAAATGGTGATGCACATATGTTAAAACGTGAGTGAAGAATTGAGCATATAGATGTCTTGTTTTTGCATATATGATGAATAATAATTCATAAGTCGATATAGAGATGTTTTTGAGATATAAGGATAGTTAAAATGGTGTAGAAAGAATGCAGAAATTTTATAAAGAGATGATGTTTTGATGTTCTGTTTTATTGTTTAAATAATGTAGATTTTTGGTTGTTATTATTAAGGTAAACTAAAATAAGTTTAAAGCTAAAGGAAAGGAGTAGTATAGTGTCTTGAAATGAGAAGAAATTATGGTGATAGTTTAGAAATGAAATGAAGGTGATAATGGAATTGAACATGTGTTGAAACGTTGATGATGAATGTGTATATATCGATGTTCTGATTTTGTGTTCATGATCAACCATAGAGTATGATTTGTTTGTGATTGATATTAAGCTGAAATGGAGGTTTAGAATAAAGAGGAAATGATGAGGAACTAAGCAGAAATGATAGACTAACTATACGATGTTTTGGATGTAACTTATAGGAGATGGAAAAGACAGAAAATAGGAAGAACATTGCTAGGATTTTTGGATGTGACGATCATGGGAATGCATGAAAGAGCTGAAACTTTCTGTTAATGAAACCTACAATCATGGGAAGTCATCCACGATCGTGGGAATGACTTTTATATGAATTGTTCTCCTTTTATGTAAGGTTTGAAACAACTAATGATTATGTACTTTCCTATGATGCATTTAGGCTTGAATTAAGCTTGAAACGAACTTAATTTGATGATAGATTAAGTGATTAAATGTGTGATATGTTTAGAGTGTTAATTGAGGTTATAACTTAAGAATGGATTGTTATACATCAATGAGACAAATTCTGGAAATTTAGAGATGTTATAAGAATGAAAGTGATCCTATGAATGCCAATGTGATTCAAAGAAAATGAGCAATGTGTTTTAAGTAAGAATGAATGAGAACTTGGATATTATATGATCATATAATGCTATAAAAGAAATGATGAATGATTGAATTATGATATTAGAATAACCAAGTTCTTTGAGCTATGAACCAAAGTGTAAGCTTGATATACACAAATGATGTTGCCAATGATCAAGTGATGTGATTAAGGATAAATACCCAAAATAGTCAAATTGAGTATGCATTATACATTACACATATATATAAGTATATGAATAAATGCTTATGAGATTGTGCAATGTAATTATGTGTACAATGTGTGTATTGCTTGAAGTTGATACACTGGATTGAACGTCAACATCCAGACATTTCCGGATCATGAAAGTAAATGTTAATCTGGAGCATACTGTGAGTCAACCTAAATGGTCTCATATAAATTATCTATTCTGTTAACTTTCTGTATTGAATTATTAGTGATGTGAATGTGTTGATTTCCATATATTAATAGTTCGAAGAGTTTGATAAATGTGAATGTGTTAAAAGTGCGTCATTGAATGTGAATGAGAAAGAGATAAGTATACTCAACTTAATTGTTGAATGACGGACTTAGGTCCAATGACAGATATGAATGTGAATGTGAAAAATTGAACATAAGTGATTGATAAAATACATGTGATGCATTTCATTACATGATATGGATGATAAGTTAAAGGTAGTTGTGACTGAAGTAGCCACCAAAAAAGAGCTTAAAGCTCAGAATATGATTAAGAGCCAAAGGCTCACTATATATAATGAGCCCGTTATCTCTAATATATATGGGACAGTTTATCAATGAGCCTGGTATCCACAATAGCTATGGGACAGTTAAAGGTACTCAGTCATAACAAAGTAATAACTGAAAGTGAGTCATATGTGCATTTCATATACATTCAATATGTATGTTTAAATGATCGAAATAAATAATTTGAATGTTTCTGAATGTGAAATGTGAAATAAGTGAACAAAGATGATGTTTGATGTTATATGATGATTAGTGAATTGATATGCCTTATGTGATGATGTGAATTGTCTGTGAACTATTTGTGTTATATGATATAAGTGAGCCATCGAAGATGGTTCGCTCACTGAGTTCACAAAACTCACTAAAATTGCAACGTTATCTTTCAGGCTTAGAGGAGATATCCAATTAAACAAATTGGAATATAGCCACAACAATCGAATAAGAGATAGAGGTTGGGATCAGTTTGCAATTGCATATATATTAAGTCATTATTGTATTAAGATTTGTTTTCCGTAATTGTTGAAAAAGTGTATATGAATTCTGTACATTGTAAACGTGAATTCAGTAAGTAATAATAGTTTTGACTAAACACATTTTTTAATTGTAATGGCCCCAAATGGTTACTGAAATTATGATGATATGTTTATTGTTTGTCACACTTGTGACTAGAAATGTTATAAATAAAATGGGCCAAAAGTGGTTATTGGTTTTCTAAAATTGCGTGTGATGTTCAGAAAATTTTTGCAATGAGTCTGACTAACTGTCCTAGCGTGCCACCCTCGTAAAGTATGTTCTCGAATACCGTTGGTATGTTCAGGAATATGCCCTATGAGAGTGGGGTGCTACAAGTTAGTATCAGAGCCTAGGCTTGTTATCTTACGTGGGTGTTTTTCAAAATATGTGTCAAGGTACATGCATTTTAGACATGTCATAACATGTAGTGGAAACTAATCCCCAGTCTGAGTCGCATTTACATGAGTCACACTCATGAACATTCGTTAAGAGTTTGAACTATTAAAAGCAATGGGAAGGATGATAATCTGTCATAATGTGAGAAAATGAAAGTTTGTGGATATCCAGAGATAATAAATATTACATGATTCGATATGTCAAACAAAGACTCAGTGCAATTGTAATTATGGATGTATCATCAAATATGACATCAATATTGTATTATGGTGGTACATCCTTGAATATGATATAAATGTGAATACATTGTCCAGGATTGCTTGAGGAAAAGCAGACATGACAAGATTTAAAGTGTACAAACCAAGTTGAAAGAAAACAAAAATTTCTATGATATTGAGAGGTGGAATTTGAAATTGAAATGGTTATTTGATTAATATGATAAGAGTTATGATTTAACATAAGAATATGTCAGTGGAATTGAGATCATAACTTCATTCTGATTATGCTCTATAATTCTGAATTGATTGAGAACGTACTTATGTATGACGAAATAAATGATGACTAAGACAAGAAATAAATAATAACGAGATAAGTGGAAGTCCTCAAGGTTAAATTGATTTGTTATTGTAAGTGGAAGTCCTCAAGGTTAAATTGATTTATTATTGTAAGTGCATATCTAATAATGCAATTTCCATGACCAGTGATGTTATTAAGCACTTATGTATTATATGTTTGGAGAAAATATAAGAAGTGATCTATGATTTATTGAATACTCTTTAGTCATAATTCCTATAGTTAAAATTTTGAGATGACTCAGAGTAGCGCATAAAGTGTTTATAATGATCAATTGTGGATAAATTGAGAGTGTAAATGATGTTACTATGTCTGATGAATTTGAGGAAAAAGGAAATAGGGCATGATTGTGGTATAGTCTCCACAATCGTGGCCAAGATAATTTGGTTTTGTCACGATCGTGGTGGGAGGTCCACCACGATCATGGGCAGGCATAAAGAGAGAAATGTTGTCTAGAATCAATTGAGATTTATGTAACATTGGCATAAGATAGTAATGTATGACTTGTCGAAAATACATCTCTAGATAAGATGTAATGATCTTGATGGTACATACCCAAGTATTAGAGTAAATGAATCTGCCTACTGCTTCACTAAGCTTTATTATAAAGAATATTCTGATCATGTAAGATGTGACAAAAACTGATCTTATTGAGATATTATGAATAGTCGAAATTGATCTTCTTGAGGTATTAAGAATGGATGAAAAGCAATGATGGATATAGTTAACTGATAAAGAGTATGTAAAGAGTATAGATGATTGAGGAGAGAAATCTTCTTTTGATAGAGACTTTCATTAAATTATATCATATAAATCAAATGTTCCATTTCTAGGAATGAATGTCTATCAAATAAATCAGAAGTGAATATTGGAGTCAATTAGAAATAGGACTTAGGCATAAGAAGCTGAATATGCTATAAAGAGTATATGTGTTTTGTTTGTTGTAAAATAGCCGAACTATGTTATAGGGTTCCTGAAATGGAGATGACATAATTGCTATTGTTAAAGAACTTAGGTCCACAATGTGCTATATATTCGTATGTCCAGAAGGTACAAGTTAGATTTGATGTTTGTGCTCTGAAAATTGAGATTTGTAAATAAATTGAAATGTGTGGGGAAACTAGCAAGAATGATCAGACATTAAAATAAGTTGATAAGAAATAAGAGAAAATTGAATGAAAGGGGAAAATCATTCGGGAAAATAATTCGATAGAGAAATTGAGGAAAACATGAGATAATATTACCCCACCCGAGGAATTAGTTCTTTAAGAATTTCGAGGACCAGATATGGGCACTTTGAATTTTTGCGATACCCGTTTGGGTTGACAAATGCCCTCAGCAGCATTTATGGCGTTAATGAATAAAGTTTTCCAACCTTGTTTGGATCAATTAGTGACTATAATCATAAGATAATATTTTGAATATATTCGAAAAGTTAATATGAACATTTTGAAAATTGAAGTTAATCTTACATATGATGAGGGAGAAATAATTATATGCCAAGTTCAATAAGAGTGAATCTTAGCTTTATCAAGTAATATGTTGGTCATATAGTATTTGAATAGGGCATATTGGTAGACCCAAAGAAAGTAGAGGTAATGATGAAGTGAGAAACATCGAGGAATATTTATATGAGATTCAGAGTTTTCTATAATTAGTTGGATATTGGATACTAACAGAAGTTGTCAAGGGTTTTTACTGATCTTAGCCCTTTGACAAAACTTCTGAGGAAGAATATGCCATTCAGATGGACTAATTAATGTAAAAAGAATTTTGAGGAATTAAAACACCGACTAATTATAACACTGGTATTAGCTATTCCATCTGGATTTGGAGATTTTGTAGTATATAATGATGTTTCATATTAGAGAATAGGATGTAATATGATGCAGTATAATAAAGTGATTTTATATGCATCAAGACAATTAAAGTCTCATGAGTGGAATTATTCGGTATATAATTTAGAAATTGCTACAGTAATAATTGCTTTGAAATTCTTGGAGACATTATATGTATGGTGAAACATTTCAGATTTATACAAATCATTAAACTTTGAGGAAACTATTGAGTTAGGAAGAATTGAATATGAGACTGAGACAATGGATAGAGTTACTTAAAAATTATGATTGTACAAATGAATATGATCTAGTAAAGCTAGTATTGTATCTGATGCATTGAGCAGAAAATCCAATAGTAGTATCGCACAAATTTAGATATTGAGGTTATCAAATCTAATGCAATAAAGAACATAGAATGTTGAGTTGAATTTGGGGAAAAATGAAGAATTATTAGCTATATTGAATTTAAGATCAATTTTACATGAAAGGATTAGCAAAGCTCAAAGAGAAGATTCAGAATTCGTAAATCTTATTGAGAAATTGAAAGTGAATCCGAATTTTGAGTCTGAATTGGAAAATGATACTTGTGATTAAAGTAAGGAGTATATGTAACCAACATAGATGATTGAGAAACGAGATTTTGGATGAAGCACACATACCAGCTTATGTTATACATCCTGGTAGTAATACACTGAAATAGTAATTAGCGGCTAAGGATGAAGAAGCAAATGGATGAATGTATGATTAAATGTTTGATTTGCCAACAATCTTAACTATTGGAGATATGTTTAGAGCTAATATTTTGGAGTTCCTAAGAGCATGAGATCAATAAGCGGCTCTGATTGAATTTGATTATAACAATCATTATCACAGTAATATCAGTAGGATATCAGATGAGGCGTCATTTGATAAAAAGAGTCTTCCGCCTTTATATCGGAATGAAGAGGGCCTAAGGGATGATTGAAGGCCAGAATTGATTCAAAATATTGTTGATAAGTAAAATTGATCTGTAATAGAATTTAAATGATTCAAGAAAGACAAACGATTTAGATGGATCAACACCAAAGATATGGAATATTGAGAAAGATAAAGTGTTTTTGAAAGTACCGCCTTGGCAAGGTGTGCTAAGGTTTGATAAAAAGAGTATACTAAGCTGGGATACATTGGTCTATATGGAATTATAGAGAAAATAGGATCATTGACTTATGAGTTAGCTAGACCAACAAAGATGTATCAGATTCACAATGTGTTACATGTGAGTATGTTTAGGAAATATCAGTATGATCTGACATAAGTGTTACAGATACAAGAAGTGAAATTTGCAAATAATATGAGAAATATAGAGGAACCAGTTAAGATAGTGGCTTATAAGAAAAAGTAACTGAAAAATCGAGTGATTCCATCGGTTATAGCCTTTTGGAAAAAATCATACGAGTAAAGAAGTTACATGGAAAACGGAGGAACATATGAGGAAACAATACCCCTGCCTTTTTGAACAATCAGGTAAGAATTTCGAGGACGAAATTTATTAAGAAGGAGAGAATTGTAACATCTCGTTTCCATACTAAGGGTTAGGACATAGGGTCCTAAACCAAGATACATAAGAAATATAATAGAGAATACGTGAGGTATATTGTATTTACATGCATATCACTAGTATAAGCATACATATATGTGATTATTGATATTTACACACATTACAATGACTGTTTATGCACTCATTTGACATATTTCAGGGTATAAATGATTTTGATGTGATTAAGATGTGAATAGTGAATGAAATGTCTTGAAAATTGTTTTGGTGAGTATAAATATTGAATTAGAATTTTTGGTGAAATTTGGGGAACTTATAATATTTATAAGTATTTTAGACTAGGAGAAATGTCAAGTGATAAGACAATTGATAAATAGCAGTAGAAATAAATGTTAAATGGTAGTAGAAATTATTGATAAGGGATATTAAGATTTAATGACAAATGTCATTAAAAATTGGGAGACAATTAGATTAGAGATTGGAAGACAAATGGACTAGCTATTTAAAAGACCAAGTGGAGACCACAAGTGTAACATCTCGTTACTCATGTTGAGGTTAGAATAGTAATTATGAGAGTTTATTAATAAATTATAAAATTTATTTCATGCTCATGCATTATATGATATGCTCATACTCCTGAATATTGAATTTTGCACATGAAAATAATTGTACATGCATTCATAGACAATTTCCGGGTATAATTGATCTTTATGTGTGATATGTGATTTTGTTGAAAATTGTGACTTTTATATGTTGAAAATTGATTTGGAGAGTGTATTTAGTAATTTAGAATTTTTGGAGAATTTTAGAAAAATTTTGGAAATTTTGGATATTTTCGGACTAAGAAAAATGTCAAGTGGTAAGACAATTAATTAATGGCAGTAGAATTAAGAGTCAAATTGCAGTGAAAATTTTTATAAATGAAATTTGGGTTTAATGACTTATGTCATTGAAATTTGGAGACAATTGGAGTAGAAATTGGAGTTGATTGGACAAATTGAATGAGAAAACTTAAGTTAACCTATAAGGAGATGACATGTGGCAAGTGACAAAAGTCACTTGCCAAGTCATGTCTTAAAGACCCACGATGCTTTCCAATTGAAAGACCAAGTTAGTGTTTTGTCTTGCTTCTCTCCTTCCCATTTTCATGGCCTTCTCTTCTCCTTCTTCTCCTTTTTTGTTTCTTTACGTTTTTAATTCTTCAATTTCCATACAAGTTAAACCTAACCCTCTCATCTTTCACTTACTACTCTTAACTTGCTCTCTCTACCATTTTCACTAAAAAACCAACCAAATACACCCTAGAATGATGATGGTAGTGAGATACATGGGAT
>JANZXP010133794.1:0-15486 GCA_027576715.1 Erythroxylum flavicans
TTCCAGTTATCAATATTCCAGCACACTCACCATTTCATCCTAAATTTATCACTCAATCTTTTCTGAATGAATTCCAATGTCCATAAATTTCCATGGAGAGGAAGAAAAATGTGTTAGGACTCTATTGGTTTAAGTTTCAAGTCATTTGGAAGTTGGATGAAAAAGTTATAGCCAAAAGACTCAAAGTTGTTCAGTAAAATCCTCTAGTTCATATGCAAACTTCAAAAACCAAAATCATACGCGCAAACCATCACCATCTTCTTCCTCTCTCTACTGCAATTTGGTTTTCATCAATTCTTAACAGAATCTATAACCTAGTTTTCACATCTTTATGCGGTTAACATCTTCACAAACTTTCATCTCAGCTCATCTCGACAAAAACAATTCAAAAATCCAAGATTTAACCATAAACATCAAAACCGACATCCCTCACGCATCTTCCTTATTTTCTACATTTTCTCCATGTTTCTATACTTATTCAGTCTCACTACCGAATTTGTTTCTTCCCATATCAATCATGCATGAATCCATGTACAAAACATTAAAACATCATCAAATGTTATTCTCGAAAAACTTACTTGATTTCGTAAAATTCCAGCTCTAAACTCATTTAAAATTATTTCTGAACACTCCCAAATATATTCGCATATAACAACAATAAATAGAAGAACAAAGCATGAACACCTTGATCGTTCAACCATTATTTTCTGCAATTTATAACTGCTTCACTAATTTATTGGTATACTTTCTGCTCATTTCCTATTTCACAATTCTTCATCTAACTCATTTATCAAGTTTTTTCACCGAAACTACACTTCTCAAACCAATCATGCATGTGTTCATTTACAACAGTAAAACATCAACAAGTCACTTACTTAATTCAACAATATGTCCAGCGATGAGGGGAAATCAATAGCACAAAGAGATGTTTCGGTGGATGAGTATGAAAAAAGTGTTTTGGTGTTGGTAATTTTCGGTGAAGAACATCGAAAGAACTAAAAAGAAAATCTCAACAGAGCACGTGACTACATGTGCTCATTGCATGTGGGTCATTTGTCAACATACAAGGCTGCCACATGTCTCTCTATGATTGGTCCATTATATCACTATTTTTTCTAGTCTAAAATACCCCAAATTTTCAGAAGTTTTCTAAAATTCACGCAAAATTTAGAAATCATAATAACACTCTCTCCACATAAATTTTCAACACAAATAATCCACGATTCGCATTTTAACCGCATTTATAAATCAATTATACCTGGAAAATGTCAATGAATGCATGTACAATTATTTCATGAATTTCAACACAATTCACCTATTGAAATATGTCATATGATGCATGAAATGCACTTCTAATTGCTCAGTATACACTATTCTGGAGTCCTAGCCCCTAACATAGAATATTGAGACATTACATAACCAAAACTACATTGACATTCTTAAATATTTAGGTAATCATGTGCGTTGAGAATAGATATACATTATAACTATAAATTATATTTAAGATTAGATAAATTAAAATACTTTAATTTTCTAATTAAACAATTTATATGCATAGGATAAGATTGATGTCTAACAACGCACATATAATAGATATACATTATAACTCTAAATTATATTTAAGATTAGATAAATTAAAATATTTTAATTTATCTTTAATTTTTGACAACCTAATGGTTTACTCACAAAGAACAAGTTGAAGAGAGAAAAGGTATAATTGATATTTAATTAAAATTAATTTTAATTCTAAATAAAATTTAACTAAAATTTTAATCTTATCAATTAAATTACTAAAATGTCCAAGACTAATATAAATAGGCTTAGGCTCCAAAGGAGTTAGCATTCCTTACCTAACCCTCTTAAAAATATTTATAGAGTTCTCTCAACTTATTTTGTGGATATCGTTGAAGGTTGGACACTTATACAACTACGGTGGTTGAGATGAGTTAATTTTAAAAACAGTTCAAGAAAAATAACAAGAAAAAAATTAAGCTTCATAATAAGATACGAATTAGGATTCTTACTTATTATGTATGATGTATTAATTATCTTATAGATTTAAAGTAATCTTAATTAGCTTTCAAAATATTATACGAAATAATTTTGTAATTATTCCATTGCGAGTGCAATTAAATCTAGTTTCAAATCCTCACCGATGGGATCAAAGACATTTTAATTTTATTAATTGACTAAAATTATTTGTTTGTTATTATCTTAAATTTTGGAATTGAAATTAAAAACCCTAAACTTAAAATTGAAGTAGATTGTACTTAAATCTGAAAAGCTTTACGTTAATACCTTATATAAACCTTGAACCACCAAATTAGAAATTCAAGATCAAGAATTCTGAAATTTTCAGTAAGTTATAAAACCCTTAGAAACTCGCAGCCACATAATATTTTATGAAACCCACTTCAACAAAATCTGGAAACATGGTGGTGGAGCATTGGAGAAGCTGCATTTGAGATGGTCCTTGGTGCTGCAGCTTGTGAATAAGGCGGCTGTGGAGTTTTTGGGTCGTTCCTTCCATGTTGGTTGCGACCATGGAGATGTGATTGGATGCTCCTCGGTGGCTCGAGAAAAGCAACTGGTGGCTCACATCCCTACGCTAGTTTTGCTGCTTGGAGAAAGGTGACCAGAAGATAAACACGTGCTGCAATTGTTATTGGGCTAAGCGATGACAGGCGTCGCTAGGGGAGTCTGCAGCAGGCGTCAAGTGAACAATAATAGACGTCAACGGGAGGAGAATCCACAGAAGCCCATCAGCAGAGGTGGCGTACGCAGGCGATGAAGCTCCCCTGGACAACCGACGACGCTTGGAGAAGAAGCTGTAGCATGTCGATGGTGACAGAAGTAGGCCAGACGCGCCTTAAACCACAAGCTGCCGGGCAACGTGAAATTGTTACCAAAAGTTTATGATAAATAATTTATATTAAATGATAATTTGTTAGGAAAATTTTGATCAACTTTTGTATGTGATAATATTTTTAAAAATAATAATGTTTAATTTTTTAATACTAAATGTATTTAAAGATTTAATTATAATTTACATTTATATAATTGTTCATATTTTTTCATTTGCCTTATTTGTAAATTTGTTTAAATAGCTAATGTATTCAAACTCTATAAATTTGTTTAAACTCACACTATTGACCATAGTATTACATCTTCATTTATATAAAAACTTCATGAAAATAGAATGGAGCATCTAAAAAGATAATCTGAATAACATATTGTTGAAAACACACATGGTAGGTTATTTAATTTTTAAAAAGTAAAAATTTTTCGAACATAAAAAGATAATCATACCTAAAATTTAATGTTAATGAGATCAAAATATCATAAATTTAAGTTAACTACTATTCTTAATCATTAATATTTATTAAAAATAAAATAATAATACATATAAATATTGAAATATGTTAAGCAATATAATATAATGATATATGGTAAGTAATATAAGATGTTACTTAGAAGTTTAACAATTCTAATAAACTGAATAATAAATAAAGTTCCACGCCAAATATTCCATTACACAGTAAAAGAAATAATTATTTTTTAGTTTCTAAGTGACATTAGACTCGGGAGATCCTGTAAAGGGTTCCTAATGTCTAGATTCCTAAAAAGTCTCCTTACATGTTCCAAGTCATCAATTGAAATAATTAAAAATCTTCCCCCAGAGTCTGGTTTATTGACACCCTATTCCAACAATTTCTTTGCTTTAACTAAATTTGTAGAAGATACAGTAAATGATTTCCCAAATGTAGTATAGATGACGGTATTAGTTGAATCGCACGTAGCAAGCATTTCACTTAATGAGCAAACAATTTAGACCAATAAAAAATAAATCAAACAGTATTAGGAACCCAAATTCGAACACATGCATACCCAACTCATAAACTTCATCATCGTCACAATAAACAGACATAGTTTTTACAATCGATCACTGTTCTGAAATAACCGATTTTTCTAATCCTGTACGAACCATCGGGACATTGTCATTGACTCCATTTTCATCTATGTTCTCTTGAAGATTAGAGGAAGCTTAACACAACATATAGTATATCCAACCTGATGTTCATGTTATAACTTCATAACAGAAAATGAGATATACATAATAAAGAAAGAGAGGTAGTTCAAATGATTCTAAAAACCTTTAAGAAGAAAATTGGTCATAGAAGGCAAGCGGTGATTAGTGTTTGATGAAGAGATTTGTTCTTCATTATTGAGAATTTTGTCATATTCCTCCCAACGGAACTCATTTTTACCATCAAAAACTAGTCACCATGTTGACATTCTGCAGTGAATTAATGTTAATAATTTTATTTTAAAAAGTCAGTAGAAGAATTATTATTTGAATGTTTCAACATTCTAGCCTTGTTAATTTTTGGACCTATCAAGTGAGACAACTTTATATGATAAGGTTAAGAATGTTAAGTGTGTACGTACTATATTTAGGTAATGCATAAACATCCATTGCAGCTCCGAAATTTGATTGCTTTTATGTACACAAACATCCCTTGTAGAATCCTTTAATGTAAATAGTTGCGTAATTGTGATTTAGCTTTAATTTATCTTAATAATTAACTTGTTAGTTTTGAGCTAGTCCATTATATATATGGTTTCATAAAATATATTTTCAATAAATTGAAACATTGTACGCTAAAAGATTTGGTTTATTAATATATGTATTCATAAAAAAGTACCAAAAAAAGAAAAACGAAGAAAGGTAGTTGGAAGAAAACTCGATGTTACGGGAATTGTTCTTCATATGAAGTGATTAACCATTCCTAAATGAGTTGAATTAAACATTCAAACTTATACGTTTGTTACCTATATATCTTTTGATGCCTTGCTATGACTTTTAATTATTATGTCTAATCACAACCTCATGACAAGTTGAAATAAAGTCCTTATGATGGATACATATGTATAATATAAGTGGTACAAATTAGTTGTAAAAGCAATCATATGGTAAATTAGAACATAATCATCCGTTTCCAATTGTGCCTTAATTCTCTAATTGACCTTTCATCAAACAGTTAGCAGGATTTCATCAAACAAGCACTAGAGGTGTAAAAAAACATCTACCTATACACATTTATCACAGAAACACAATTCAACATCTTCCAAACACAATCAAAAAGGAAAACCCATACACCATTTGCAAAATAAAAAACCCACTTAAACTCCAAAACGTAGCAGAAAAATAAAGCAAAATAAGGAGGATCTTGGTAACGGAAAAGACAAACAATATATACCAACATAAGACACGACGTTTCTACGACGGTGATGACCATAAAATAGGATACAAACACAAAAGAGGTTTTAGAAGGTTCCTTGATGGATTATTACGAGGAAATCAAAATTGGCTAACACAAAAATAAAGACAGCTTTGTTTTTGTGTTAATAACCTAGTAGAAAACGGCATCATTTAGTGTTAAGCTAAATAATGTCATTTTCGATTCAATTGAAAGAAATATACCATTTGGAGAGGATGCAAAAACTCGTCGCCAAATGATATGCCATTATCATTCGCTTCACCTTTGGATAACATAATTATATATATTATATATTATATATAACAAAATGAAATTTTTATATAATAAAAAGAGAATTATGATTAAATAGAGTAATATTTTATATAAGTTAGATATGAGAAACTTTATATGTTATGTAATAATTCATAAATCATTATAGTAGTTACAATTATTATCTATACATTCATATAACATTATATTAATTACCATATACGATAATAATAACAACAATTTAATTAAAAATAAATTGCAATATAGTAAAACATGGAAATAAATATTAAATATTAATATAATATTCTTAAAATTCTAATTTAATATTATTCATTTCAAAGATTATATTTAATAATGATGACAATGATTGTATAAGTGTAAAAATAAATTGAGTTAACAAAAATTTCATTTGTACATTTTATTAATCTTTTTTAATATATATGAATTCAAAATTTTATGTGATCTCACAAAACTGTATTTATTATATATAAATTATATGGTAATTTATGTTTATGATATATTAAGAAAATTAAGCCAAATTTAAAAATCTATTAAAAAGTATAGTATTGGCGAAGATTTACTAAATTGGTAGCCAAATCTTCTTATGTTGTGCAACTTACGGCGACAAAATTTAGGATCGTAGCCAAATGTAAATGCATTATTTGGAAAAAACGACATCGTTTTATCATCTATTGAACCGAAAGGGTGACGATTTTGTGAATTAGTAGCCAAATATTCCACTACTGACTAACATTTGGTGAAGAATTGTGAGATTGACATCTAATGTTACGGCATGTTAAGAAAAAACGATTTTGTTTTTGGTTCTGTTTATGTGAAAGGGCGACAATTTTGTAAATTGGTAACGAAATCTTCTTTTGCTGATTAACATTTAGTGACAAATTGTGAAATCGTTGCCAAATGTTGCAGCGTGGAAAAACATTGAGGGAAAAGACGTCATTTGTTTAATGAAAAATGACATCGTTTTAGAATTTGTTAATCCATAAAACCTGACACCCCCTCCCCCATTTTCTTTCTGCCTATCCTCTCCATTGCGATTTTTCTTCATTTTCTCTCCATTCATCATCCTTTTGTCTTCTTTATTATTAGTCCACCATCTACCGTGATCTAGTTCCATCGTCTCTGGTGAATCATCGGTTGAGGTAAGTTATTGAATCTTTATTCTTAAGGCTTTTTGGTGCTTGATTTGTTGGTGTCGGGTTACAAGGCATGTCTGAGGGGTTGTGCGATGTTTGTTGAATTGATTGCATTTGTTTGAAGTGTCAATGGTTAGATGTTAGTGGGAATGTCTTAATGTTAGTGAAGAAAAGGAAAAGATATGATTTTTTTAGTTGCTTTTGGGATGGATTTATGATGTCTTTAAAGTGTTTTATGAAAGTTTTGTTACGATTGTCTTAAACTATTTCATAAGTTCTACTTTTAGCAGCAAAATTAATAAGAGACTCACTGCTTTTTAGTTTAAATGTCAATATGCTTATAGTTTAGACAGTAAATAGAAAATGAAGAATGTGCATGGATTTCACATACCTAAACAAGGCATGTCTAAAATATAACTTCTCATTTTCAAAGATTGCTCAATTAGTGGATGTCACTTCATGTCAACAGAACCTAAGTTTATAAATGGCAAGTTAATAGACAATTAGACCGAGATGAATGAAACAAATGAAGAAATTAAATCATTTACCATGTACCTTTGTTATCTTCTGTTATAAATTAGTGATGTTAAGCCTAAATAATACGTAAGCAACATACCAAGTGTTAGTTATCTCAATTTTTTGAAAACATCTAGGAAGAAATATAGGAACATTTGTCAATAACATAACAAGTGTTAGTTAGAAGAATTGTTTACAACCCTATGAAAGGCTAAGGAATTCGAGTGGACCTAAAAGTAGTAATAGGCTTTTGAATAATTAAAGGATTACTTTAAATGTCCACCATTACTATCAACTATAAACTTATCTAAAATCTTGGAGACAGGATACTTATGTAATAAGAAAAACTCTCCTTACACACTATGTGAAAGCTCTAAACACTTGCAAATCCTTTTTAATGTAGAAATCTATAATTCAATGGCCAAGAGATGCTAACATTAATACTAACTTTTTCCATAGTTCAATTCTTAGCATCAGTAACATTAATATAAAGATAGCTTTGGAATTATGTGTGAGGACAAGAAGCTCATAAAATTAGCTTAAAACTTTTTCAAGAACACCTTAGGTTGCTCCGAACAAAATGGATGTAATATTTAAGTTAACATAACATTTATCCTTCATTTAGTCACCAACTAATAGGCTAATTTCCTTATCCTTCATGAATATTGATATTGAAAAATCTTTGTTCAACATTGATGCCAATAAATCCCTTAGACTTGATAGCATAAACACCTTCTTTTTTTTCAAGGTCTTAGAGCATGTTAGGGAATACTGTCACAAAGACAATTCTAAAATTCTTCTCAATAAGTAAAGGCCTGTTTGGTTCTACTTCTATTTTTCTGTTGTGGTTTTTGGTTTTTATTTTCGGTTCTTGGTTTCTATTTTTTATTAAAAAACAAAACCTATTTGGTTAAGATTTGTAATATAAAAACTTAAAACAAAAACCTGTTTGGTTGAGATTTGTAATAAAAACTAAAAATAAAAACATGTTTGATTTTATCATCTTATTTCTATTTTTGTAATTATACTCTTATTTTAATAATTTTAATATAATAGATTATATTTTAAATTAATTAATTATATTTATAGCTAAAATTTAAATATATGCAAATTAAATATAATTTTAAAAATTACATATTAATTATATATAATAAAATTCTATAAATTAGAAAATTATATTAAGTCAATCTAATCAATAAAAGATATCCATCATATTATAATTCGTGAAAATATAATAGTACTATCATTTACAAAAAGAAACATAAACCAATAAAAAATAATATAATCACTCCACATTTTTCTATCAATTTCATCTTGCTTCTAAACATACCTCGAAATTATGCTGGAGTGATATTATACTCCACTTGAGAACTTGCATCTTTATTTTCACTTTCTCTAATTTGTTCTTCATTTTAAACATAATTGTCAAATAGTTCATCGCTTTGTCTATATATTCTAATATAGTTGTGTATAACACAATAAGCAATAACGATGTATTTTTGTTTCTTCATATCATAACTTGTCATGTTTTTAAGTATAGGAAATCTTGCTTATAGAACGCCAAAACATCTTTCAATAACATTTCTTAATGAAGAATGCCTGTAGTTAAACAATTCATTTGGACCTTATGGTCTTCCTCTGCTTCTATAATCTTGCAAATGATATCTTTCACCTCGGTATGGTGAAAGAAATCTAGGTATATTAATGTAACCTGAATCAACCAAATAGTACTTACCTAACATAAAAAGAACATAATATTAACAAAAAGATATTTAAAATGAATCATAATTACTATTTTATTTAAAATAATACAATACCTTGGGAAGGCAAGGGAAATTGATTCGTTAGATTTGTCAATGTTTATAAAAAAACTCAAGAGTCATTTGCAATAACTTCTCATCCAGCCATTGCATATGTAAAACGCATGTCAAATGTGTAACAACATATAATATTTTGTGTTGGATTAATTCTTCTACCCTTGTATGGTATTTGTTCATCGGTCGAAACATGTGCATCAATATGTGTACCATCTATTACTCCTATACAATCTGTTAGTGTCTTTATTTTTTGTCTTTTTGTGTGTTAATTTTCTTTGTTTTTGAGCTTTGAAGTTATACTTAATGGAAATTAATCTTGTTTTCTGTCAAGGTGTATTTTGGAACCAAATAGAAAGAACTGCAAACATTTTGGGACAAAAAGAGCTGAACTAGACGTTGAACCTAACTAGACACGGCCTCATGTAGTGATACCTATGTGACAGTCATCAGCAAAATTTTTTAGAGATTTTTTTGGGCTTTAGCCTTGCATTTGAAGGTTGCAGAGTAGAAAGGAGTGAGCGTAGGTTTTTAAAGGAGAAGTGACACTATTCATAAACCAATAATTAATTCACTAAATACAAAACAGTAGCACATAACATGTGGAAAGCAAGTAACGTGTGCGTGTTTCATGAGCAAATGACCAATACAACAGCGAAATGTGAGTAAAACGCCAACAACATAGGAAGCACCAAAATGCTAGCTTATGGGAGATAAAACGTAGACCTACAGTGACACACAAAAAACGTAGACCATGTGTTTTGCTTAAAACGCACAGCTAAAGATTTTATGCGAAAATAGTAAGGTAGCCACCAAATTTTATTTGTCACGTCAACACAACAATAATGTAGAACAGAGAGAGGATAGGCGGCTCAAGAAACAAAAAAGGGAGAAGAACACGTCTATAGAGAAGAACAATGCCTAACAGAAGAAGAGAAAAATTAAGCAATAAGGACGACGGTTGAACAGGAAACAAAGAAGAAAATCAAGAACTCCCCAAACGTGGACAGTCCCAAGTAGTTAGGAAAATTTATGATGTTGGGTAACTAAACTCTTATTTCTTAGCTTATGAAATCCACGTTCTTGAACTCTGAATGTTGTCAGACTTTCGTTCTTTATTTGAATCGATTTATTAGTCAAGTATTAATTATTTTTCTAGGTTATTATTTGATTGTTTGATTTCACAAACTAGGTTTGGTGCCGTTGCCAGGGAATTTTTGATGGTTTATGTATGTTATAAGTTCAAATCAATTTGAAAATTTGCAGTACAATCCTGAAATTGAGAAAACAGCAAAGGCATTAAGAAAGCGGACGAAAGAAAGACAACAAGTACTAAGAGAAGAATGATAAAGAGAAAGGAACATGGTTGCAAATAGTACTTTACACTAACTAGCTACTCCAATTGAGGACCAACAGCCTCACTACATTAATTTTCTGAACTTAGGTACACTTTAAAGTTGAAGTGAGGGTTGATTTATTTGTTACCCATTTTTCGAGGCACATTGGGAGAAGATCCTTATAAGCACTTGAAGGAGTTTGATGTTGTTTGCATGGGGATGAAGCCTAAAAATGTCACTAAAGAGTAGATAAAACGGAGGGATTTTCCCTTTTCTTTAAAGGATGATGCCCAAGATTGGTTATATTATTTACCTGTTGGAAGTATTACAACATGGGCAGAGATGAAGAAGCTATTTCTAGAGAAGTTTTTCTCAGCTTCCAAAGCTGCCAATATCAGAAAAGAAATATGTGACATCCAAAAAAACACCAAGGAGTTATTATATCAATATTGGGAGAGATTTAAGAAGCTATGTACAAGCTACCCCTATCATCAAATCAGCGATCAATTGTTGATTCAATATTTTTATGTAGGTTTTTTACTGATTGAGAGGAGTATGATAGATGCCGCAAGTGGAGGAGCTCTAGCTAATAAAACACCAGTAGCTGTATGGGATTTCATCTCAATTATGGCTTCTAACTCTCAACAATTTGGAGCTCGAAATGATTATGGTTCAAGACATGTTAATGAGATGGGAGTTTCATCATTGGAAAGAAGATTAGATGATTTGACTTCTTTGGTGTGTCAACTTGCGGTATCTAGGAAAGAGGAAGTTAAGACTTGTGATATTTGTTCTATGGTTAGCCATCCCACAGATATGTGTCCCACTCTACAAGAAAACCAAGTTGAAAAAGGCAAGGCAATGTGTGATTATTTGGGACAACCTTAAAGGAAGTATGACCCGTTTTCAAATACATATAATCCAGGTTGGTGAGATCATCTAAACCTCTATTATGGCAACAATCAAGGATAACAAGAAAGTTCTAACTTTCAGCCGTATAAATAGCCTTATGTGCCTAGATGGTAACAACGAATAGGACAAAGTTCTGGTAAAAATAATCACTTGGAGGATATATTCAAGAAATTGGCCACAAGTACTATGAACTTTCACTAGAATATCATAAAATTTCAACAAGATATACAAGCCAACATACAGAATCTTGAGACTCAAATGAGCCAAATGGTGATTGCGATCAATAGGTTGGAGGCACAAAATTCAGGAAAGCTCCCTTCTCAACCTAAGGTGAATCCAAAGAAGAGTGCTTGTGCTATCACACTTTGAAGTGTTAAAAAGTTAAAGGAACCTATCCCAAAGGTTTCTGAGCGAGAGGCTGAAGAAGAAGTAGAAAAAGAAGTTCCAAAGCGATCACAAGAGAAAAAGGAGGGTGATTCTTGCATTATCACGCCTAAGTTCAATGCACAACCTCCTTTTCCTAGTCGTTTTTCCAAGCAAAAGAAGGAGAAGTAACAAGATACAGGTTAATATTCCTTTACTTGATGATATTAAACGAATTCCTTATTATGCTAAATTTCTTAAGGAACTCTGTACCTCAAAGAGAAAGTTAATTGGCAATGAAAAGGTGCGATTGAGTGAGAATGTTTTTGCTATGCTTCAAAAGAATTTACCTCCTAAGTGTCTAGATCCAGGTATGTTTACAATCTCTTGTAAAATAGGTAACCTAAAAATTGAGAAAACATTATTGGATTTAGGTGCGTCGATTAATGTTATGCCTCAATCTATTTATGAATCTTTGAATATGGGGCCTCTGAAAGAAACTAGTGTCATAATCTAACGTGCCGATCGATCTAATGCCTATCTTAAAGGTGTTCTTGAGGATGTCCTAGTTCAAGTTGATAATATGATTTTTCATGCTGGTTTTATATCTTACATATGGGTAATGAGGATTCATCCACTTCAGTCCCAATTTTAATGGGAAGACCATTTTTGAAAACATCTAGAACAAAAATTAATGTCTATGATAGGTCTTTAACTATGGAGTTTGATGGTGATGTGATTAAGTTCAATATTTATGATGCCATGAAATTTCCTAATGATGAACAATCTTTTGTTTCTATGAGTTTTCTTGATACTTTAGTGCAGGAAACATTTTTTCTAGATGGACCAAATAAGTTATGGACTGCATTGGAAAATAGATTGGATGTTCAGGAAGGAAAAACACTAGCCAATTATCTTGACATTCCTGAGGAGCTGGATACCACTATCTAGATTTTAGAGTGGAACAAATACTTAGAGGAACAGGTATGTTTTTTGGAGCTAACTAGGAATAATTCGAAGTTGTTGCCATCTCTTATACAGCCACCAAAATTGGAGTTGAAGGCTCTTCTAGGTAACTTAAAATATATGTATTTAGGTGAGCATGAAACTCTTCCTGTTATTATTCTGAGGAGACCAGCATCTTTGCACGAAACACAATTATTGGGTATGTTGAAAAATTAGATCGACTGTGGCTGATTTAAAGGGGATTATCCCATCAATTTGTATGCATCGAATTCTATTGGAAGATGGAGCTAAGGAAATAAGACAGCCCCAATGAAGATTGAACCCACCAATGATGGAGGTAGTTAAGAAGGAGATTCTGAAGCTCCTCGATGCTAGGATAATCTATCCAATTTCAAACAGTAAATAGGTAAGTCCAGTATAGGTGGTTCCTAAGAAAGCTAGAGTAACCATAGTGGAGAATACTTCAAGTGAATTGGTGCCCACCCGTGTGCATAATGGGTGGAGGGTTTGTATAGTTTACATGAAGTTAAATTCTGTTACTCATAAAGATTATTTACCATTTCCTTTATTGACCAGATGCTTGAAAAACTTGCAGGAAAAACTCATTACTTTTGTTTAGATGGTTATTTAGGTTATCACCAAATTTCTGTTGCACCAGAGGACCAAGACAAAACGACTTTTATATGTCCTTTTGCCACCTTTGCTTATTAAAGAATGTCATTTGGACTATGTAACGCACTCGCCACGTTCCAAAGGTGTATGTTACGTATTTTTCTATGATTATGTGGATGAATGTATTGAAGTTTTTATGGACAACTTTACAATTTATGGTGAGTCTTTTGATACTTGCTTGATTAACCTTGAAAAAGTTTTGAAACGTTACATTGAAAATAACTTGATTCAGAATTATGAAAAATGTCATTTTATGGTTGATCTAGGAATAATCTTAGGCCATATAGTGTCTTCTAAGGGATTTGAGGTTGATAAGGCTAAGATAGAAATTATTAAATCTCTTCCTTACCTCGTTAGTGTACAAGAATTTCGTTCTATTCTTGTACATCCAAGTTTCTATCAACGCTTTATCAAAGAATTTTCGAAGACCATGCAACCCTTATGCAAGTTACTTCAAAAAGATGTGGAGTTCAAGTTTGACGAAGCATGTAGGAAAGCATTCGATGAATTAAAAGAGAAACTAATTTCTACTCCAATAATCCAACCCGGAGTCTCCCATTTGAGATAATGTGGATGGAAGTGGCTATGCGTTAGAAGTTGTTCTGGGGCAAAGGATGAACAAAGTGTCGCATGTGATTTACTATGCTTCCATAATGCTAAACAATACCCAGAAAAACTATTCAACAACAAAAAAAAGAATTAATGACAGTTGTTTCCGGGCTTGAGAAATTCTGTTCATATCTATTAGGCACATATGTCATAGTTTATTCGGACTGTGTTGAAGTATTTATTGTCCAAAAGGGAAGCAAAGCCACGTCTTATTCATTGGATTCTACTACTATAAGAATTTGATATGGAGATACGGGACAAAAAGGGAACTGAAATTTTGGTTGCAGATCATCTTAGTCATATCCGTCTAGACACAATTTCAGATAACCTGAAAGATGAATTTCCATATGAATATTTATTCGCCACCCAATAGGTAACACCTTGGTATGCTGACATAGTTAATTTTCTGATTACTAGGTCTTTACCTAGTACTTTATCATGAGCTGAAAAAGATAAAATCAAAAGAAAGGCTAAATATTATGTATGGGATGAGCCACATCTGTGGAAATATTGTTCTGATTAAATTATTAGGCGATATGTATTTGATGATGAAATCCCATCTATATTGAAATTTTGCCATTCTTTTATGTGTGGTAGACACTTTAGTCCCAGAAGGACAACCCATAAGGTGCTTGAATGTGGTTTGTTTTGGCCTAAACTATTTTATGATGCTTATATATTTTGCAAGTCTTATGATTGATGTCAAAAAATAGGTGGTTTAAGACCAAAAGACCAAATTCTGCTCATGAATATCCTAGCATGTGAAATTTTTATATATGGAGAATTGATTTTATGGGCACTTTTCCTTCCTCTTTTGGTAAGACATATATTCTCGTTGCTGTGGATTATGTTTGAAAATGGTTTAAAGTTAAAGCTACTCATACTAGTAATGCTAAAGCTGTTGTCAATTTTGTTAAGTCTCATATTTTGTCAGGTTTGGAGTTCCTAGAGCAATAATCAGTGACCGCGGAACTCATTTTTGTAACGGAATTGTTGAAGCTTTACTGAAGAAATATGGTGTTACACACCGAACTTCAACAGCATACCATCCCTAAACAAGTGGACAAGTTGAAGTTTCTAACATGGAAATCAAATCAATTTTGGAGAAAGTGGTTAATCCTAACAGGAAAGATTGGAGTTTGTGTTTAGACGATGCACTATATCCATACAGGACAACATATAAAACTCCTATTGGTATGTCGACATACAGGTTAGTATTCGAAAAACCTTGTCATTTTCCTATATAATTGGAACATAAGGCTTACTAAGTTGTTAAACAATTCAATTTGGATTTAACTGAGGTTGGAATTAATCGAAAATTACAGTTGCAAGAGTTGGAAGAGGTACGTAATGATGCTTATGAGAGTACTAAAATCTATAGAGAAAAGACTAAGGCTTTTCACGATAAAATCTTAACTAGAAAAGAATTTTACACAGGTCAAAAGGTCCTTCTTTATCACTCTAAACTAAAGCTCTTTCCTAGTAAATTACAATCTCATTGGATAGGTCCATTTGTTGTTACTAATGTTTGCTCACATGGTGCAGTTGAAATTCAGAGTTTAGACACTTTTAAAGTGTTTAAAGTTAATGGACACCGATTGAAACCGTATTA
>JANZXP010133804.1:0-15486 GCA_027576715.1 Erythroxylum flavicans
GCTTAGTATCCAATGAGTTATGCTCACAATACCACAGACTGTGTATAATTGAACTTTTGGTTAGTTCATGATCATACGCTCAAATTGTACAACTCATAACTTTCAACTCAAATATCAAAAAAATTACAAAATTAATACCAATTGAAAGATAAAGAATGAAATACAACTTTTGTGAAGACACATTTGTCTAATTCGGTCTCTATAAATACAGTTTATTTGATAAAAACAGGAGACGAACATATACTTTCATCCATCAATTTATTACACCCAGTTCTCAACTTCATGTCAATTTTTGAGACTCTTAACGATAGAATTCAAATTTGTTGTCTTCATGAAAAATGTAGCCGTATGTCTCTATTTTAATCCAGATTAAGAATCATCTCATTTGGATAAATACAGTAAGTTATGGCTAATATACAGAAGCTTAATCAGTGGAAATGTTATAACTACCATTTTCCAGCACCCTCTTCATCAGTATGTAGTCTCTCAATCCTTCCTTAAAACAACTTCAATCTTACACATCTCTCAACTCCTTGATCATGATCATTAAACACTAAATCATCATCATAAATCCTTTATTTAGCAAAACCATGAAGATTAACAAGCACTTACTTGATTTCTCTTCAATGTCTTCAAACACAACAAAAAGCCCTAACTTCCTATGTCACTCACGTACATCATCATGGAGGTTGGGTTAGTGGAAAATGAAGAAGAGAGCAAGATGAGAGTGGCAAACGAAAGATAAGAGGGCTAGGCTCAAAGTTGGTGAAGGGTGAGCAACAAAATTCATGAAGAAGGTGTAGAAGCATGAAGAAAATGGAGAAGTCACGTAGAAGAAGAAGAAAACAAGAACAAAACACCTAATGGTTTTTTAAATTAAAAGCATCGTGATCTTAAGACATGGCTTGGCAAGTGACACTTGTCACTTGCCACATGTCCAATTCTTATAACCTTAAACTAGGTTCTTTCATTTAACTAGTCCAATCAAATCCAATTTCTACTTTAATTGTCTCCCAAATTTTATTGACATAAGTCATTAAATTCCAAAGTCATTTATAAAAATTTCCACTGTCATTTTACTCTTAATTCTACTTCCATTTATCGATTGTCTTGCCAATTGACATTTTTCCTAATCTAAACAAAATTTCCCAAAATTTCAGAAAATTTTCCTAAAATTCACCAAAAATTTTAAATAATGAAATACACTTTCCAAATCGGTTTTCAACATATAAAAACCACAATTCTCAATAAAAAAAATCACCTTTCACATATATAAATCAATTATACCCAAGAATTGTCAATGAATGCATGTACAATTATTTTCATGTGCAAAAATTCAATATTCACGTGTAAGTGCATATTATATAATGCATGAGTATGAAATGCGCTTTCTAATTTCTTAATAATCTCTCATATTTACTATCATCGGTTCATCTTCATTCTAATAACATCCCATAGTTTCCTATTATACAGATTAAGATATGCTTAAAAGCCAAAGTATGCTCATAACTAAGTTATGCTCCTCCAATGGATTCCCTCACTTCCTTTCCATTAATATTTTTGAAATCAATACCAAGGCTACTAAATTCTTTTTGGAGAGATAGAAAAATGTGTTAGAAATCTATTGGTTCAAAAATCACCTCATTTGGAGGTCGGACGATGAAGTTATGGTCAAAATACTATCATATCTATCTTTTCGTCTAGTGCTTTGTCTGATGCATCGTCTGATACATCGTCAAGTCCTTCTACTTCGTCTGGCACTTCATTTGGTGCTTCTACTTCATCTGGCACTTCATCTGGTGAAGCATGCTTCATCTGGCACTTCGTCTGGTGCTTTGTCTGACACTTCATTTGGTGCTTTTACTTTGTCTGACACTTCGTCTGGAGGCCATATCTTTTGTATCCGAAGGCTAAAAATCCCAAACTTTATATCGTTGGAAAGATAAGAAGAAGACCTACAACTTCCAAGAAGACAACTCTGTCTATTTCAACCTAGATCAATACAAATTTGCCCTCAATTCATTGTAAGGAAAAATTCAAATTCCATTCTTATTCCATAAAATATCATGCTTACTTCAATGAAAAAATTTCGGAAGCCAACAACATGGGTAATGGGATATTACAATAAAAGTTATAAACATTGATCCAAAGATTTTTTATTACATTCAAGGTTGAATAAGGAACATAAATACATATTTGATTTGATTTTAGATTCAGTTTTTAGTTCAGATGGTAGCAGCCTTTTTATTGATGGTTCGGGTGGAACTGGGAAGACTTTCTTGTACAAAGCGCTTCTTGCAGTTTTATGATCACAGGGTCATGTTGGAATTATTATTGCATCATCAGGTGTTGCAGCATCAGTCCTTCCTGGTGGTAGGACAACACACTCAAGATTTAAGATCCCACTTGATTTTTCGAAGAAGAAAGTTTGTCAGTTAAGTAAGCAGAGCAGCATTGCAAAATTGATATTTGAATCTAGTCTCATCTTATGGGACGAGGCTTTAGTGGAAAAACGAGAAGCCATTAAAGCATTTGGTGATTTGCTCCAAGATATCATAGAGTTCAATCATCATTTTGGAGGAAAGATTGTTATTTTTGAAGGTGATTTTCATCAAACTTTGCCTATTATAGACCAGGTCATAAAAGAACAGTTAATTGATTCAAGTCCTATAAATTCGCATCTCTAATTACACATGCATAAATTATCTTTAACAATAAATATGAGAGCTATATTAAATACAACTTTTTGTGATTTCTTATTAAGGGTAGGAGAAGGTATAGAACCTGTTAACAAGTAAGATTAGATTTACTTACCTGAATAGCTAGTTATTCCTTATCATAATAAGGATGAATCTCTTAACATGTTATGCTTTTTATATCTTATAATTTATTGTCCATTTTATTGTTTGTTTAAATTTTTTTAAAACGTCTTTCTAATGCATGGTTGACTTCACCAAGTTAGTTGAAACGTCTTCCCTAACTTAAGCATATATTCATCTAATCCATATAAGATGATAAATAGATGCATACTCTATCCAAAAAACAAGTGTGTTGATGAAATTAATGACATGATGATCAATAAATTGTCTAGAAATCTACATTCTTCTGTAAGTTTTGACAGAACAGTTGACCAAATACATCAAGCTGATTATGTGGATTTTCTTAATTCTCTAAATCCTAAAGGTCTACCTCCTCATAGATTATTGCTGAAAGAGGTTGTCCAATCATGCTTCTAAGAAATTTGAATCCAATAAAGGGTTTGTGCAATGGCATAAGATTGATATGTAGATAATTAAAAGAGCACACAAGTTTTTTAGAAATTGATTTTGGACCTCATAAAGGAAAAATAGTTTTCATACCTAAGATTCCTCTACAGTCTTCTGAGAATGAAAAAAATGGGATACCTTTTGCAAAAACACAGTTACCTATTCGTTTATGTTTCACGATGACCATAAATAAGTCCCAAGATTAGACGTTTAATTATGTAGGAATTTATCTTCGTTAGCTCGTATTTTCATATGGACAATTACATGTTGCTTTCTCAAGAGCTAGAAGTCTTGAATCAGTTAAAGTTCTAATTATTCCAGGCACTTTTGAGTCTTCAAATATTGATCACAAAATAAGGAATGTTGTATTCAATGAAATTTTCCAGTTGGCTAAATTATAACATATAAAATAAGCAAAAGGTATATTGATTGTTTTGTTCAAGTGTATTTAGTTTCATTCTATTTAGAAAATTATGCAAATATTTTCTTAACCATTTTTTTGTAGAATGCATAAGAGTTTATTGATCAAGGATATTGTACCTAGTGTTGAAGGAAAAACAGTAAATTGCTACATCACTTAACAAGCCATCTAGGAGTCAAAAGTTTATTTTTTTGATTCAGAGATCTAACAATTATACTTTCTTCATTCAAGATTTTACTTTTTCCATTAATTTTATTATTAACTCTATATTTAGAAAATAATAGTTGACCTAGCTATCAAATTGGAATTTCTATAAATCTCTTTATAGTAGTACTAAATTCATGAAATATTTAAGTTTTTTTCTATTGCTATACCATTTTTCTATGAAATGTTGTTACCATTTTTAAGTAAAGATTTGAGTATTTCAATGTGTCAAAATTTCAATTTGTTACTTTTCTCTATCACTAGAGTAATTTAGCTTTCTTTGTATTTTGTTTTTTTAACAGGGATCATATGTTAAAGTTATCATATTTAACAACGGTATCCAGAGAATGAGCCCCTTTTTGTAGCCTTATAAAAACTATATCATTTCTAATGCCATTGTCAAGCTAATTCCACCTCAGTTCCAAGTTGAAGACTTGAAAATTCAATGGATAATTACAAGTCGCATTGTTGTCGAGCTTGTAATTAATGACGATAACATCCTTCCTAGCAAATTCAGTTATATCCTTTGCAGATCTTATCAAGTAAATTAATAACAAGGAAAAATCAATCAGTTAGATATTTTATCTGTTTCTCTCAATAACTTTTTATTTTTTCCATTACATCTGATTATACTTATCCTTAACATATGATAGATATTTTGGCTATCGTTATTCAAGTTTTGGATATGAGGAAGATCAACAAAGACGACAAAGTTTTGACTCCTTGAAAATTTGTTCTTGCCAACAAACAGTATGTTGCATTCCCTATTATTAATTGCAATTAATGAACTTCGATAACATTTGATTCTTTTGACATTTTTCGTTTTATATTAGACAATAAACTATTATATTGTCAATGTGGGATGCTTTTGTTGCAAATTAAGGCTAACAAATTATACAGGCCTTGCATAATTATCTAGCGGTTGTGTGTCGTAGGCTGAAAGTTCACTTTTATAATTGCATTATCCATATGGTTTGATTTTGCAATTCTCATGATCCGCTAATACAAGAAGTTGCAGATTTTATAAATTGGTGCTTCCACATTTCCCATCTTTACTCTTGCAATAAATAAACTTTTGTACACATTTTTAGATGTTTTTATGCTTACACTTATAATTACCATTTTTTCAAGGCGCAATAAAATAACAAGTAGCTAAAAGACCTTGTTGCTCAACAGGCTTACCTCAAATATGATCCTTATGTATCTTTTGGATCAAATCAAAAAATTTCAACGATCATTTTCTTAAAGTCCACCGACAAGGAACATACATTTTATATTCTACTATGAACCTTTTTTCTCACATACTATCTATCTAATTTGAATATTCCTAATGAATATCTATTTGTATCTTTCTAGACAACATGGATTAAAGCTCGTATTTTCTTTCAACACATTCTGCAAAAATATTGGTATATGAGCAGCAAAAATGCTTTCGCTCAACCGCATCTACATATGAAGTTACAATTACATGTAATTCTTGCAAGGAAAAACATCCCGCTGAACCCAAGAATTTCTTCCCATTTTCCTTTTCAATTTTTTCCTTTCTCAAAAATAAAGAATGAACAAGCCCCTCACGTCATGAACAATCAAGTTCTTTTTATGTCCTCTTCAAAACATATCTTAATGTGATTTTAACACATACCTAGGATACTTGTATGTTAACTTAAGTTTAAGATAATTCATATCAATTCTAAATACAATTTTCTGATATTCTTTATTTATTCAACTGTACATTTTCTTATTCACTTTCCTTTGTAAATGTAGATGTTGGAATGATGTTGATTTAATTGACAGCACAGGAACTGTCACAACATCCATTTTTGGTGAACTTGCTTAAAATCTTTTGAACTTCAATGCAGTTGAAGCTATGCAGTTTTACAACCAGGTTATATTTTTATACTTATTATAAATAAAAATACATTTGATTATTTTTTATGACATCTCTATTGTATGACTAATGATCTACGTTTTTTCTCTTTGGTAAAAAGAGTATTGAACTTCTTCTCAATAAGGTCCATGCTGAACTGAAAGAAAAAATGTTTCTCATTTATATCAAACCTGCTCACATGCAACCATCGGACGGAAGACAACACCTCATTGTTATCTATTACTGCCAAACTGATGATGCTAAATTAAAGGGAGGCTTAACTTTAAGTGAAAAAGGAGATAACAAAAATGTTGAAATGACACTTACAAATATTTCAAGTACCTATAATTATTTATTCAAACATTTTTTTGTATTTATATTCATCAAACTATTTCAACTCTCCTTTTTTTCACCCCTTGCATATCAAATGAACCGTGTGCTAATAATGAACCAAAAGTACTAATAACTTTCAATTTTCTTGGTGATGGTTGCACTAAAAAGCACAATCATGAATTCTAAACACACTTCGCAATAGCTAAGTATATTCCTTTTGTTAAAGATTCATTATTACCAGCATTTTACATCTCACCCTTCAAACTACTTCATAATGTTTAGATTTTATAATTTGAGCTTTAATCCATATTTGTCAATTTAACTTTTTCCTGATACTTTTACCAGTTTTTATATAACTATATTTTAATATACACTAATTCAGCTTTATGATTACTTCATGTCTTATGAGTTCCTACACATGACTTGTATTGTTGTTTATAACCTATTCTATTTATTATGTTTTTTCCCATGAACATCCATGCTTTGTAAGTTGCATGTTGCATTAGTTGGCCTGTCAAGAACTATTCACTCATTTACTATCAATAAATTGCCATATCTACTGTCATTTAATATTAAACATTTTCAAATAATTTTAAGTCCACTAAAATCTTTGTTGTTATTATTTATCCGTGCAGAATTCTTATAAAAAGGGTGATCTTCACTTTTGTACTCTATCACTAATATACTTTGGTTTTTTATATTTTCAAAAAACATTCTTGTTTCTTCTTCAAAAGTTTGATAGTGTCTTGACAAAAGATTTTAAAAAACTAAACCAAAATCGACATCGACCTCAAATATTTCGATTAATGACCACAACAAAAAGCTCAGATTATCAAGCACTTTTTCACATTATTTTCACTTCACAGATTAAAGGGGAAATTGAAAGCTTGAGTACGGATGTACTTACCACACAGACAAAGGGAGATAAAACAGTTGCAAGTCTACTTCTTAAAAAATACTGTAAAATGACAAAACCATTAATACTCGCTCTGGGGAAATTAGAAAACGTCCAGGTATGACTGTATATGCATTTGAATGCTTGAGGAAAATTTATTAGCATTTTCAAGTAACTTTTAAGAAATTTCTTCACTAAAATGAACATGCATATTAGTGGGTTAAATTCTTCATAAGTTGCTGTAAATAGCCAACAAGAATTTAGTGGATATTGTTCCTATATTTTCTATAACAGAGGATTAGCAGGCTAAATTTACGTCATATTATCCAATGAATCGCTATATTGTTTGTTTATACAAGATTAACTCTCTTAGCAGTACTATATGAAATGGACAAAGATTTAGTTTCTGTTGTCAAATTTTCTTTGGCTTGTAATGAACACGTAGTTTGTTGTGATTTTGCCTGTATAAATTGAATATAGAAGTGGGGAAGAGAAAGAAAAAGAGAGAGAGAGAGAGAGATTTTTAGAATCAACAAAGAATATTTAGGGAAAGAGTTTTTAACTGATTTCTTATTTTACATGGTATTCTAGTCATCAGTGTAATGTTAAATACACGTTATAGAAGAGCTATAATGTTTGCTAGTGTAGAATTACATCGATAGGTCTATTATTTAAACACCACATTTTTTGTATAATTGTTAATGTTGCCGTTATATTAGCTACTTAAACTATTTCCCGTGTTTTTTGTTGAACTGCGTTTCTCCTGTATTCTATTTTGTATTATTGATCTCTTGTTCTTGTTCTTTTTTCTTAAATAATAATTTCTTTTAATTCACATATTTGTTGATTATGTTTATACATCAGTCAAATTTTTTAAAACTTTATTAATTTATTTTAATTCATATCAAATTTTGCAGTTATTATATTCTTTACTAAAATATTATAATGAATTTTGTTTTATACATTTCAATTTTTCCCTTCAAATTCTAACTTTAATAATATTCACTAACACATTTTAATCATTAATAACAAAACCTATATACTTACTCTTTAATTCTAAAAATTAACTAGCATTATACATTTCCAAATTTCCCTAGTTTATAAATAAAAGATGACTAAACTAAGATACGTTAAGCCGTCGTTCTCAAATTCTCTTCAAGGTATCCAAGGTATTGCTTGGGTTTTTGGTGGTATGATCTTTGCTCTTGTCTACTGGCACTATTGGTATATCTAGTATGTGTTCAAAAATCCTTCTTTTTAAAATTTTTGATGTTCCATGTGGGTCTTGTTTTAGCCTTGTAAGTTCCTTTTTTATGTACATTTTTCTTGTTTTATCTTTGTAAGTTCCTTTTTTTTATGTACATTTTATCTTCTCTTCTTCCTTTCAAAGATTTCTATAGTCCACAGCCACTCCCTAGATCCGTATGATCTTTCAGGATCTTCTGTGACTAAATTACGATATATCTGCTAGGTCCTTGTCCTCTGATTAAAGCATGTTACTCTTTGTTTCTTAACCCTTTTTTTCCCTCTTATGTAGCTTGTATACTTCACGTAATTTTGTTTTCTTGATGAAACATGTGTTTTTTACTCTTCTCCTCCACTAACTCCATGTGGGTTTTAGATTCTAAATCATGAAGGCTCTGTTTGGGAATGAGTTTATGTGATTTGTTCATTGACTGTTGTATTAGCATGGTTTCTTTCATCTTGAGTAAGAAGTGTCTGAAAACCCCAGTTTGTATTACTTATATATGTTTTGATTTTACATGTCGATCCCCTCTTCCTAAAACTTGGTGCTTTCTGTAGCATTCTTTCGAGTCTTAGTTGGTTCTTGGATATATTACTAACTTTTCTCTTCTGTGTGTGTGATTCTTTTGTGTGTTTACTTGTATTTGATGATTTATTTGATAACAAAAAAGAAATATTTCTATAGGCCAATCAAAATTCTTAATTTTTCTTACCATAAAGACCTTTTACTTGTAATAATTACCTTGTGAATGTCAAATCTTAGTGTTTTCACTAATATACAATTTTCGGCCGTAGTTTGGATGTTGTAGTTTATAGAAATGTATGAAAATTTGATATGAGATATACTTCTTATATGAACTTGTTACTGCTTTGTTCTTTCTTTACTCTTAATATAGCCCCTTATTGCCTTCTTCGGATTAATTTGTTCTGTACAAGCTTAAAGTAATTATCCCGAAGGGATTACTTAGACCAAGACTTATTCTTCATGTTTTTATGAATATGCTTGTCCTCTATTTAATTAGAATTCCTTCTAATTATTAGTATTAGTATTATAATAATTATTATAAATATTTATTTATTACTATTATTTGTATTTCTATCAGTATTATTATTTATTTATTCTTTTTGAATATTGGCTATTACTTATTTCATATTTTATTCACTAACTATTTTTTAATTTTTTATCATTATTACTATCATTATATTTATTTACTTTTCTTTTTTTCTTGCTTTTGCTTCTAAAGGTCATTTGAAAATAACCTCTCTAACAGTTAGGGATAAGGCTGCGTAATACTAGACCTTCCCAGACCTTGCATATCTGTAGGATTTATACTGGGTGTTGTTGTTGTTGTTGTTGTTGTTGTTATCTCTCTCTCCATAACTTACGAACTTGTTTTATGACCTCTGTTGGTGATAACACTTTTGACCTTTTAAACTTTAAACCCAGTTATTTACTGGTTCACCAAAGTATCTTTAATCTTGGTTATTATACATCAAAGATTAAATATCGCTTACTTATTAGTGAGTTTCTATACCTGTCTAAATTGGACTTCAGTTCTTATAGTATTGTTTAATTCTTTCTCTCTTTCTGATGCAGATTCTTGAGATTTTTCTAATTTGTTACTTCTAGCTTTTATAACAAGATGACCTCACATTTATGGGGACAGGTTTGTGAACTTTGATTATTCAAACTTTTTAAAGCTTTTACCTTCTATGGGAAGAAAATGCTGAGGGCAGTACTCTTTGATGTTACGTTTGTGTTCCTTCTTACGTTTGTATTTTCTTGACTTGCTTTAGGGTGGTAGTGACTTTGAGGAGGAGGAGAGTGATTATGAAGATGACATTGAAAATGGGGGAGTTAGTGAGCCAACAATCTAAGCCCAGAACAGATACCTTAGAGGTACTGCAAGTGACAGTGATGACTCTAATGACCAAAAGCTTGTTGTTAGGTCTGCCAAAGACAAACGTTTTGAGGAGATGTCAGCAACTGTTGATCAGATGAAAAATGCAATGAAGATTAATGATTGGGTCAGCTTGCAAGAGAGCTTTGACAAAATCAACAAACAATTTGAGAAAGTCATATGAGTGACTGAGTCAAACAAGGTTCCTACCCTTTACATTAAAGCTCTAGTGATGTTGGAAGATTTTTTGAATCAAGCCTTAGCAAACAAGGAGGCAAAGAAAAAGATGAGCAGTAGCAATGCTAAAGCTTTGAACTCTATGAAACATAAACTAAAAAATAACAATAAGAAATATAAGGATTTAATTAACAAGTATAGAGAAAATCCTAAGGGTGAGGAGGAACAAGAGGCCGAAGATGAGTCAGAAGAAGAGGAAGAGCCTAATTTGGAGTTTGAGAAAGATCATTCAAAGGTTGCCATATCTTATCAAGATGAGGAGGATGATCAGGATCATCGGGCTGATGCTGATGGGGTCTGGGAGAAGATAATGAATAAGAAAGATAAGCTTATGGATAAGCAGTTTAAAGATCCCAGCAAAGTTACTTGGGATATCGTAAACAAAAAGTTCAAAGAAGTTGTTGCTGCTCGAGGTAGAAAAGGAAATGGGAGGTATGAGCAGGTTGAGAGCTGACTTTCTTGACAAGGGTTGGTAAGACTCTCGCACAGAAGCTTGAAATTTTTTTCAGTCTCGTTTCTGCTCAATTTGATGTCAATCCAGGTCTAAATGGGCACATGCCTATAAATGTCTGGAAGAAGTGGGTGCAGAATATACTGGTTATTCTTAACATCCTGGTTCATTATCCTAATATTGTTATGGATGACAAGGTAGAGCCTGATGAAATTGAGCCAAAAGGAAGCAGACCATAATGGTACCATTCGTGTGTGGGGGAATTTGGTGCCTTTCCTTGAGAGAATCGACACTGAGTTCTTTAAAAGCTTACAATGCATTGATCCTCACACACGTGAGTATGTTGAGAGATTGATGGATGAACCTATGTTTTTGGTTCTTGCTCAAAATGCTTAAGAATATTTGGAGCATGTTGGGGATTTGAGAGCTGCAGCAAAGGTTGCCTTGAGGCGGGTTGAGCTGATCTATTACAAACCTCAAGAGGTCTATGAAGCCATGAAGAAATTGGTATAACAGTCAGAAGATGGAGAAAATGGTGAAAGGGCTGGTGAGGATCCTAAAGTTGAGGAAACTAGAGGTTCTTTTGCATTTGTTGCAACTTTTGAGGTTATGCCTAGGAAGCCTGCCTCTCCTGAGTATAGCAGAACCATGATGGATACTTTGGTCTTTCTCATATACAAGTCTGGAGATGAACGTGCCAAAGCTCGAGTAATGTTATGTGATATCTATCATCATGCCCTTCTTGACGAGTTCTCTACTACTAGTGATCTTTTAGTAATGAGTCATCCACAGGACAACATTCAACACATGGACATATCGACCCAGATTCTTTTCAATAGGCTATGGCACAGCTTAGCCTATGTGCATTCAGGGTTAGGCTAATCACTGAAGGCCATGGCTATCTTTCTGAATTATATAATAGTGGAAGAGTTAAAGAACTACTTGCTCAAGGTGTTTAAAAAAGTTGATACCATGAGAAGACTCCAGAACAGGTACTGCTTCTGTGCTTTTGTTATACATGATGATTTTGTTAAGTTAGATTTCATCTTATAAGTGAATAGCTTCAGTCTTTACTTCCTATTGAGATACAGAGGGATTCCATGACTAGATTTGTAGTTTTCTTAAGGTTGATTCTTTGCATAATATGCGAAGTAAGATACGATGATAAAACTGTTACTTTTCATAATGCTTGTTGATACTGTGCCTTTTATGAATTATTACGTAATTTATTGTTGTTTTAAGTTTTCTCAATATATGAAGCTTATTTTACAATGATGTATCATTTGTTATGCACTGCTTACAAGTTTCAGTATGGTTAATATGATGGTCTGCTAGTACACACGTGAATAATTAATCCCCTTGTCAATTGATTGACTTACTATGTTGGATAATTAATCTCTATAGGAAAGGCTGGAAAGGAGGCGCTAGATGCCATATCATATGCATATAAATGTTAAGCTCCTAGAGGCTGTCCATCTCATCTGCGCCATGCTTCTTGAGGTCCCCAGTATGGCAGCTAATACCCATGATGCTAAGCACAAAGTTTCACGCACCGTAAAATTGCCACTCTAAATGGAGAGGCTATTCTAAGGACCTCTAAAAGATTCCACACAATTTTTCCATATTCAAGATAAGGCTAGAGATGGGTGGAAGACTTTAAAACCTTATAGATAAGTGTAGATTATTCTTGTATATGTAGATATTTGTAGAGAATTCTAGATGGACATTGTGAGCCTTTGGATCAAATAGATCTTAACCATCCATTGAGGAGGTGTAAGGCTATAAATAGCTAAGGGACTTCATTTGTAAGATGCCTAGAGGTATAGAGAGATAGTGAGCATAGAGAGTTCTTGCTTTGTAAAGCTTTCTTAAGCAATATAAGCATTCTCCAAGTTTCCTCATTGTTGTTCTTGTTTTATCTTGCATCTTTGCTAACATATGCTAGCTTTGTTTCTAGCATTTGAGGGAGAGGCAGACTTAGTTACGAGATATACAACTAAGTGTCGTATGGTTTGTTGGTAAAAGACCAAGTCTATGATAGTTGGTATCAGAGCCAAAGGTCGAGCTCATCGTTGTTTAGAAAAGATGTCGGGAACAAGTGGAACTACCAACATTGGAAAGGATAAGAAGGCCGGTAGGGAGAGATCAAGGTCCAGGGACATCTTGGTAGACATGAATGGAAGGCTCGCGAAAGTGGAGCTCGCGGTGACTGAAGGGAAAAAGAAGTTCAAGGAGGTAGGCATCGAGGAACTTGCGAAAGGGAGAGAAAAGTTCCAAGGGGAGATGCAAGGTTCCTTGAATGTTGCCGCTTTCGCATGTCAAGACCAAGTGAAGGCCTTAAAGGAGACCTTTCAAGCTGAGATTCTTCACCTTAAGGAAGAACTTGCAAAGGTTGTGGATGAGTGTTAGTCCTTTTTAAGAGGGCGATTGCTCAAGGAGGAGGCAATGCTTCACCAACGGTAGCCACTAATCCTTCGAGGGTAGACATTCCGAAACCAAAGACTTATAAGGGAACAAGGAATGCAAAGGAGGTAAATAACTTTTGGAGCTTGGAGTAGTACTTCAAGGCATTTGGTGTCATGGAGGCTACGAAGAAGATTGACACCGCCACTCTCTACCTCGAGGATACCACAATGGTATGGTGGAGGAGAAGGCATGGTGACATCGAGAGGGGTACCTACACGATCGATACTTGGGATGAGTTAAAAAAGGAACTCAAGAGGCAATTTTATCCTGATGCCGAGCTAAAGGTGAGAGCTAAATTGTGGGGTCTTACACAAATGGGAAGCATACGGGACTATGTGAAGGAATTTTCTGAGGTGCTTCTGGAGATCCCCGACTATCCAGGTAAGGAAGCACTCTTTGCTTTTATGGATGGTTTACAAAATTGGGTGAAGTTAGAAATTCAAAAGCGGGGTGCACAAAACCTTGCTACTGCTATTTCCATTACCGAGTCTCTCTTTGAATTCAAGAAGCCCGAGAAGCCCAAGTCTCACAAAGAAAAGGGTGGTAAGGGAATGAGTGGGGGAGATAACCATCAAACTAAGGAGAGCTCCCACAAGTATGGCAAGTATAAGGAAGGTGGCCATAAGGAGGATAAATGGGGAAAAACTCCAATAAAATGCTTCTTTTGTGAGGGACCACACAGGGCTAGAGATTGCCTGAAGAACAGTAAGCTCTCTGCCTTAATTGGGGAAAGAGAGGAGCAACGACATCCCGAGGAGACCAAGATGGGGTCCTTGCAAATCTTAAATGCCATAAAAGCCAAAGTGGAAGTGCCCAAGTCCAAGAAGAAGGGACATTTGTTCGTGGAAGTTAAGGTGGGTGACCGAACGGTGAAAGCTCTAGTAGACACTGACGCTGCTCATAACTTCCTCGAAGTCAAGGTAGCTAATAGGTTGGGCCTCAAATATAGCAAGGAGTAAGGATGGCTCAAGACAGTTAATTCTGAGCTAAAGTCGACCTTTGGAGTTACTCGTGGGGTTAATGTGTGCCTAGGTGAGTGGTCTGGCCTTGTGGACTTTTCAATTGCTCCTATGGATGATTATCCAATTGTGCTTGGCATGGAGTTCATGGATGGTGTTAAGGCCGTGCCGATTCCCTTTACCAATACTATGTGTATATTGGAGGAGGGTAATGCATGCATGGTGCCTTTATCATGAGAGGCAAATTTGCAAGTTAAGCAACTCTCGACTATGCAACTTGCCAAGGGTGTCAAAAAGGCACAACCCACATTCTTGATAGCACTTAAGGAGAAGGTTGCAAGCTTTACTGCAAGGTCTACCTGATGAGATAACCCACATCCTTGAGGAGTTTAAGGATGTGATGCCTGCGGAGTTACCGAAGGGGCTCCCACCAAAATGAGAGGTAGATCACAACATCGAATTAGTGCAAAGCGCAAATCCACCCTCGGTAGTACCCTATCTAATGGTGCTTCCCGAGCTTGAGGAATTGAGGAGGAAACTTAAGGGGTTGTTGGATGCAGGATATATCCAACCATCAAAGGCTCCATACAGTGCACCTGTGTTTTTTAAAAAGAAGCATGATGGATCACTCCGATTATGTATCGACTATAGGGCGCTCAACAAGATCACCGTGAAAAACAAGTATCCCATCCTGTTGATTGTCGACTTGTTTGATCAACTTGGGGAAGCAAGGTGGTTCACCAAGCTTGATTTGAGATCGGGCTATTATCAAGTGAGGATTACAGAGTGAGATAAGCCAAAGATGACATGTGTGATGAGGTACAGTTCCTTTGAATTTTTAGTTATGCCTTTCAGACTCACAAATGTACTTACCACATTCTACACCCTCATGAATCAAGTCTTGCAACCCTTCTTGGATAAATTTGTTGTGGTGTACTTAGATGATATTGTGGTGTATAGCAAAACATTAAAATAATATCTTATACACTTACGACAAGTTTTCCAAGTCTTAAAGGAAAACGAGCTATATGTGAAGAAGGAAAAATGTTATTTTGCTCAACATAAGGTAATGTTTTTAGGGCACATTGTCAGAGGAGGCAAATTGAGGATGGACAAATCCAAGCTGCAAGTCATCCACGATTGGGAGCCACTAAGAAAGGTGTCCGAGTTACGTTCCTTTCTTGGCCTTGTCAACTATTACCGTAAGTTCATCAAAGGATATTCTTCCCTCGCGTCTCCCC